>APFE031595733.1:12721-57746 GCA_000404065.3 Pinus taeda | reverse complement strand
GATGAAATATTATTTACAATATATCAAACATAATATGTAAAACAATAACTCATCCTATAAAATTTATAGGACCCTAACCAGTAGCATCAACCAAGCCTCCAGCTAGTCAACCAGATAGTTTGAATGAGTAGTGACCCCATACCTCACTCCTCCAAAAAATTGCGCAGAAGCTACCAAGCATGCCCACTTCTGCTGACTAAAGTAACTATGCAGACATATTGGAAAAAATCTGTTGTCTGTCACTGCACTACCCTAAAAAATTGTGTAGTACAAGAGGCCTTGTGCAGCTATCACTACTTGGTTATCTGTCATCCTATCTGTCAGCAGGCCTGTTTCTCATCCTAGAAACTGTGCAGTTTTCATGAGCATTCTCCCAGCTACCCAGCATCTCGCTCAGCTCAGAAACTGCGCAGGGATGTCCAGTAAGCCAACCTCCTAAATCTGCACAATTTTTTCCAGTAGCCTCCCATAACCCGCTGCCAGTTCCCCAGAAAAATTGTGCAATCTTTTCTAGCAGCCTCCTGCAACCCATTGCCAGCTCCCTAGAAAAATTGCACAATTTTTGTTCCTAGTCTCCCCCTTCTGCCTGCACTGTCTCCTTGAAAAAATTGCACATTGTGGATAGTCACTGCTGATCAGATTTCCCATATCATCCTACCCATGACCTCTGCGGAATTTTCATGGATAGTGCCCAAAGCCCGCATCCCGATTTGAAATGTACCTTGCGTAGTTTCAGAGCCTTGTCCTCTCTCCCAGTCACCTGCATCTGAAAGCAAAAGATAATGCATCATGGTAGACTAGAAGATTTCTGGATTTGATGTCATCTCGTCATGAGTGATTGAAGATACAGGTACATGGATGAGACATCGGGAAATGATGAATGGGATGAACATGAACCACATGCAAGGAGATTTTTTTGCAAATGGACAAACACATGGAACATGCAAAGTACAAGTGAAGGAGAGGCATGCACATGCAACATCAAGAAAACACCACAACCATTGAAAACTATGCACACCTTTCCATGCGAAGGTGAAGCTATGATACACTGAGAGAACATCCATCACTCTGCAACATTTCAACTGAACATGAACACTAGCGACAGCATGAACATACCAACTCTGTCATGTCAAGTCATTTCATGAGTCATCTCGGCCACATCACTACCATGGGCCATACTGTTATAATCAATGTAATGTAACTTGGAAGTCTAAGAGACCCACATGTAAATTGTAAGAGTCCTATAAGTCAAATAGTCATGAGGGAAGTCGAATAGTTAAAAGGGCCACTTTTACCCTTGGCTATAAATACCCCTTATTTGTACATGCAAAGGAAATTTCACCTTGGCTCCTCCCACATAGCCTTGAGAGTCTGTAGTATTTTCTTTGAGGAGCGAGCAATGGCTCCAACGCCTCGCTATCGGGGTTAGTGATGTATGGTGTACCGATGTGTCTTGGAACTTTCATTTAATTCAGAGGATTGATAGTAGGCCATCACATTTTCACACATGTATTGTATTTGTTTGTAAGACTATTCTTTGGAAACTTGTAATGGATGTTGCTTCAACCTGTTTTAAGACAGTTGAACTATTTCAGTTTTTCTAATACATATTCTTATGAAAATGTGTTGTATAAGTTGTTAACATTGTCTTGCCCATGTGGGCTATCCCACGGGACACTTGATGAAGCCATTCCCATAAACTTATTATAACGGCTGTCGCAATTGTGTGGAGTACTCTACTGGGTGTTGTACGTGCTACTTGTTCACTCCGTGTTTGTGACTATCGCATCCGTGTGGACTACTATGTTAGAAGATGTGCATGTCTTGTTGTGTTGTGTGTATCTGATATTGTTGGGACTATTCCCTTTCAACATGAGACTCACTTCCACCCTCTCCCTCTGCAGTGGAAGAACCTTGACACAAGTAACACTAAGCACTCACCAGGCATGTGACCCTCGTTGTTCGAAGATAAAACATACCACTCTCATGTGATAACAAGTAAGAGCTAAGGCAAACCTTTAATATAATGGCAATTGGGCCATCATATCAGATGGGACTTCTACACCAAATGGGTGTGAGGTCTAGTTGGGACTTCATACCGGGGAGATCCCCTAAATGTTGGCGGGTCTAGCACCATCAATACTTGCATGTATGAATAGTTGACACATGAGTAACAAAAATACAATTTAAATTAATCCAAGAGAAATAAATTTGAATGCAACATGTACACTTATTGCTAACATATTTACCAAAATAAACTTATTTACAATCGGTTTACTTACAAACATTCTCTCCTGGAAAGATTCTTCCAACCAAATATCTATGGGATCATAAAAGTATGGATGAGTAGTTGATAGATAATGGAAGAGATTAAATGAAAGAGAAGTTAACAAGCCGTGAAACAAGTCATAAGATAAAATATTAGAAATCTTCTCTGAAAATGAAGCTTCCAATTCTTTTTGAAATGGATCAATGAAGTATGGATGGAGGCTTAGTGCATATGTCAGAAGATCTCCAATTGGGTTAGGTAGTTGGTCATATTATATCAATCTACTCACAAGTGTTGATTCATGCTTACGATGCACTCTAGAATGAAAAGTAATATGATAAGATATGTCAATCAAATGGATTTGGAAGATCAAAATCTCTAGGCAGTCCTGATCTAAATCTTATGATTCTTCTTCACATTTTAGTAATGCACATTGCAAATTTTCAACAATTAATTACTTAATATGCCAGCAAATTATATCTAAAAATTGAAAAATGAAAACAAAAACAAATATGAAATCAAAAAAAATATATGAAGGAAAAACAATGAAATCAACTCATAATTTACACTATTGTTACAATTAATGTTACATCACAACTGGGATTGGTATGAAATAATTTCCTTCTCACAAGAAGTAGCCAAGATAAGACAATTAAAATGATCATCGGAATTAGCTTTTGGAAGAGAGAATGATTTGGGATTATGAATAGGAGTGATAAATTGATCATCATAAGAATCATAAATTGGGAAGGATTCTTGAATCTTGGTATCATGAAAATGATTAATTGTTTTAAAATGAGAATTACCTGGAACAATTTCTGAATTAGAGTTTTCTTCATTCTCAAGTATGATTTGACTTAGATCATGAGGATTTAATGAAGAATAATATAAATCAACATGCTCTGTCAAAGTAATCCTCATAAATTACTTCACGAAATTCACTAGAATTCTCTTCATTCCTATATGATGCATCAAAAGAAGAAGAAATATTGAGCACATTTTCATCAATGTCGGAAGAATGATGAATAATTATCTCTCTATCTTGACAAAAACTAATAGATAATTCATTTATACAATCCTCATTATTTGCTGGAACATCATTAATGAAAAATGAAGATGAATTGCTACTAAAAAAAAATATCAAGATAAAGGGAAAAATGGGAGTTAGAAGCAATGAACCTCAAAATATCTCTATTTGGAGACTCTTGTACATTTTCTCCATTACAAATTTCAGATTCTTGATCATTCATTTGGCTACTTAAATTTTTTTGAAGACTGTTTCTTGGCTTCCTTGAAGTTTGTATTTGATCAACTTGATAGAATTCAGATTTTTTTAAAGTGGATTACATATTAATGTAATCTTCAATTTATGCTTTTGTTTGTTGATTTCTTGGCTAGTTTTCTTATTTCATTTCATAGTGATTTTCGGATTCTATGGTAATTGGATCTTCAAGTTCATTGCTGGTGTCTTCTTGTCATTGATCACCAAAATTTTCCAAGCTTTGTGATACTGATTCATTACCATGTGGGGGTGCATCAAAGTGATTATAAATTTTGTAGAATGTGTGCACTAATTGAATGAATTTTTCATACATGGCAGAGGCAATTTCATCATGATTAGTATGCACCTCCATATGAAAATTTCCGAGAATGTTAATAGAAGCCAAGGAAGTTTCAGAAAATCTTGCAATCATTTCATATGGATTAGGAATTCAAGGAAGAGAACAAACATATTCAAACTATTCCATCAATTCAATATCTGAAGGTTTATCTTCAACATTGAATCTTAAGCAATTTAATCAAAACCTAGTAGTAAAATCTATAAGAGATTCATTTTCAAACCTTCGTAAATATTCAAATTCATTACACACCTATTCATAATCATAACCATTGAATTCAAAAAGGAACTTTGTGATAAATTGATTCCATCTATGAATAGAATCAATTGGAAGAGATTGACACCATATTCTCACTTTTCCTAAGAATGTAATAGTAAAAATCCTACATAAAATACCTTCATAAATATCAAGAAAAGTATAATTTGCAAAATTTTGAATCAATTTTAAGGCATGATAAAATACAAAAGCATTATTCTTACCTTTAAATTTTACCTTTGACAAGTGTCTTATAGGTGGACTATTGATGGATGCATGTTCGGAGATACAAATCCAAATGGGAATTTTGAGAGGAGCCATTGTGATTAAAATAAAACTTTAAAATATAAAAACTCCAAAAGACAACAAGTCGTCGGTCCCTCCTTTTAGTGCAAAAAATGTTGAAGGTCCAAAATGACCTTCTCAACGTGTAAGGGATACCACCTGGTCGGGAACTTAAAGAAGCTCCTTTTCCAGTTTGAATGGTGCTTCCAACTGGTTCAATTGGGTTGAGTTACCCTATCTCTTTATGTTCTGGCTTATAGATGTCTATTACTTGCTAATAGAAAAGAGACATCATATCCACCCTCTTGCAGAGCTCATGAAGGAAAGTGATCCTTGAGATAAATTAATGGCTTGGCCAAGCCACTCTAAAGTCTGCCCTTGTGTAAGAGGACTTCTAGAATGCAATATTTAAAACTAAATGCAAACCTACTCTAAGTAATAAAAAAATAGTCCTAAATATATATCTATTGAAAGAAGGATTAGCCCCCCTCTCAATCGAGAGCAAGGTAAAAGGGGATTTGGACGAGGTTTGAATTTGGAATAAAAATGAAGTCAAGAGGCCAAGGAAATAGTTCCAAGGCTTATTACTAGTTCAGGCAAGTATATGTATTCATCTAGCTGATGAATAGTCATCAGATATCTAGTGCACTTACACCCAAATTAAAATATAATGAATTAAAATTAAAACATATATGACTGCATTAAGAAAATAGTTCTCATAAAACAATAATTATTAGAACCAAGATAAACTTGACATGAATTTGATAAATAGTTAAGAAGTATGTCATGTTTATCTATTCAAATTCATATTTTTACTTGATGGAAATTAGATCCATCATTAAAAGATAACTTTAAAATGATTAAAACAAGCATATATTAAATGAATTTACAACAATGCAAAAATTCAAAAACATATACTTATCTGGATCAAGAATTAAAGACCTGATCATAGCCTTTGAGTACAGGAAATTCTCAGAAAATTTCATGATAGTATGAAATTTTCAGAGCTAAAATACATCTCTTTTAATCTCCACAAGTTTGGTCCAAACTAGCTAGTTATATAAAAAAAATATTGTTGGTTGTAGTAGTGCAAAAATCCTTCTCTTTGCATAGAATTTCCTCCCCAAGTTTCAGATCCAGAACCACACCCACCTCCCCCCTTTTTCTCTCTTACAAAATCCATATTTATAATTACAAAAAAAAATCAAAATAAGAGAGTTGTTGGAGAATAAATTTGCTCCAATAAATTTCAATTGGCCAAAATTATTTTTTTCCCTCTTTCTAGTGCAATTCTATTCCTCCAAGTCTTCTCTTCCTCATCTCCCCAATATCTCTCTTGCCAAAACCAATCAAAATTTAGAAATTTAAACAAATTGGTTGTACAAAACAGAAATTGGACTACTCTTCAACAAACTGATAAATTAAAAATAAATTAAGATCTAAAGAAATTATCGTGCTATAATTTCTTCAAAAGGATCAGATCAACCTTTGGGTATTGCTGGGAATGACTTATTGACAATAGTTTTCCAAAACCAATGAAAATTGTCCAAATGAAAATAGGAAAACTAAATTTTGTTGCAAATTCGTCACTTTTTATTTTGCTGTATTTATAGGTCATTAAATGATTATATCTACTAAAATTAACCTTCCCATATTATTTTCCTTTATCTTATATTTTCAACGAGCTATTGCAAGCTTTATTTGGTTGAATAATTCTTGAGATATGCCTCTCCGAAGTTGAAGTCCTAAAAATATCAAAATTCTGGGAAAATTCATGCCTAGGCTAAGATTCAGAAAAATTAATTAAATGTCTAATCTTAGATTAAAAAATAATTAATTACAATTATTAAACTAATTATATACAAATTAATGGATTGGAGATTTATGTGGTGTGGTTTTTGAGATTGGGAGCTCGGATATTCCATAGTTTGCATGTTTATGTCTATGTTTCAAGTCTAGAACAAGACTCATCCTCAGGGCTGAATCTACAAAGAAGAGAAATAGGGATATATATATGATATGATGTGCTGCCAAGATGAGGAGCCGACTAGTTCAAGGTGAGTTATTGGAATCTATATTCTTGTTTAATTCAACGCATTTATTATTTGAAAATGTCGTTAGACCTACAAAAAATTAAAAATATATAAGAGTTTAAATTAAATTTTATTTAAAATTATATTTAAAATTAATTTATTAGCAAATAAAATTAAAATATTTTAACTAATATTCAACCTCTTTTTAATATCCTATACTTTAAACATTTCATATCAAACAAAACTTCATCATCCATCAAACATTTAATAGCTACCCTCTTACATTTGAACATCAAAACTATTGGAGTTTCAAAGAAGGTTAGGCATCAAGCATCGGGGGAATTATACAATGAAAGATTTATAAAGAAAAGCTCTGAGGTCAACAAGTGTTTCTGGGAAAACTATTATTCCTAAAGAATGCTAGCCCTCTAGGTTTGGCAGCTACCCTAGAAACAACAGTTTAGAGAAATTCAATGATTCCTCCTATGTGTAATAGATAAGAGAAAGATAATGGAACCAACCTAGAACTTCTGATTAATCCCTTGCCTGATCTCTCTCTCCTTTGGTAGATCCTACAACTCCTCTCTGTACTTAACACGTTTGGAGAGTACCTACATAAGTACAACAACAAAGAACCGTCAAAGCATCATGATCTATTACAACATAAACATTACATAATCAGATATATAATGAATAAATGATAGCATTCACAAATGATAACATTCAAAATTGCACAGTCATATGGGAGAAAACTTGAAGAGCTTTATTAATAGATAGGAGAATTACAACCTAGTTGTCTCATCTAGCATCATCCTCCCAGCTTCAATCCTTCTTCACCTCATGAAATAGCAAGATCACACCAACAAGAATACAATGCTCTCTCCTCAATTACAAACTATCAACACTTCCTTGAAATTCACTACATTCCAGCCTCCAGATCTCTTGGATGAGGGATCCATTTATAGATGTTTTCAAGGGTGTGAGTCATCCATGGGGTTTGATTAGTGTCATTCCACTTGTTACAATTGGTTCCACAAGAGAAGGGATTAGAGATTTTCTTAGATCCCTTATTCATCCTTGGGAAAATTCAGAGAGGCAAGTGGCACAGGAGAAGTTTCTAGAAGATTCCATGAGCAACCAACTGACACATGTCCTAGACATTTGTCCATCCTCACCCATTGCACCCTATAGAAGGCCTAAACAATATGCATCACACCTTGGTAGTGTACCACTCAGTATGCATCGTGCTTTGCCAGTGGAGCAGTCAGTATGGTTCAATTTAGGAAATTTTTGGATGCTTTCTCAGATGGAACTTTTGGGGAATGATGTATTCCGATGACTATGCTCCTTTAGGGTATGAAACAACTCTTTTAGGGGTTGATGAGCCCTAATACATCAGCATATAATTTTGGGGTTGATGTGCCCAAATATGTCTATAACAATTTCCCCCTAAAGCATGAGGTCGCAAATATTCATGTCAGGTGAAATGCTTTATCATGAGGATCTGAAGTTTCGAACTGGAAGGTGACTTGCATGAGTTACAATAAAATACATCATCATAATATAATTTCATGATCTAGCTGAGGGAGGCATTCCCATGCTTAGCTTTATAAATTTCATTTCATGTACATAGATCAGATAGTCATCTGCAGATACAGACTGGTGATTCTTCAGATATAGAGTCATCATCCATGATTAGGATGACCATCTATGTAGAGCCTTGAATTTGATGTTTTTATATCCCTGAATATATCACAGCCCAGATGGATGAAACTAGATCCAAGGTCTACAAACTCGTTCAATCTTCGCTCAATGTACAAGTCAAACCATGTGAAGAGATGTTCCGAAGTCAAACATGGAAAGACATTGTCTTATTACTAGCCAATGATGTGAGCTGTTAACAAATGTGAGAGGAATCACCAATAATGATAATGACCCTCCAGGTACTACAGTACAATTCACGTGGTGTGAATACATGATCCAATGTCGAACACCACACAAAATCTTTCAGTCGAAGGCCATTGATGTCAACCTGTCGCTGGAAGTGAGAAACTTGCCATTGATGTATGCAAGCTTGAAAGAACTGAAAGAGTTGTTTCTAAGTCAACTTCTTGGATAATGAGCTAATGTCAACAAGAAGTGACTCATCGTAGGAGGGCCTTGATGTATCCCACATATACGACATGAAACAAAGCAAATGATTTCTGGAGGTGAAAATGAACTGATGACACAAGGTTCAGGAATGGTGGTCATGAAAAAATGAAGCTTGGAGGTATTGCAGTGTATGAGACATTAACTGGATGGTGATTTCTCAACTGAATTACTTCTCTTGAACATGTCGGTGACACTGAGATGAATTGGTAGCATTAACCCCAAAAGATGGATGGTATGAAAGACCAATGGTGTGATGACCGGTGAATGGAGTAACCCAACCCAACTCAATAATGGAGATGAAGTGAAAGTGTCATGTTCAAGAGCGACTTGCTACCATAAATTGTTCAAGTTTTTCCCCTTTTTCCCCAGTCATTGCTGACCAGTACCTCTTTATTTTTGTCAAGCTTGAGGACAATAACATATGCTTGTTCTATAATACGCCCTTTGGGAAAACTTGTCACTATTTAATATTTTAATGAGTCTAGCGACAGTGAAGTCTCATCTAGATGGACAATTTTGTCACTATTGTTTTAATGAGTTTAACAACAAGGATAACTCGGTCGTTTTCATTTTTAGAGAGTTTGAAAAAGGGAAAAAAGAAAACTCCATAAGTTCTTTTTCATAGAGTAATCCCTTAGGTTCGAAAAAGGATAAAATAATACAGGAGGGATGACATTTCCAATACTTTAACGAGATGGAAAAGACAAGTGCTCAACAATATTTTCATATTTAACGAGTCTGAAAAGGGTGTAAAGAGGAATCTATAGTTTTCTTTTCATTCTTGAATCAATGCTCGAAAAGAAGACAAAAAGTTTGCTTAGTGGTCAAAGACCTTTAATTCATAGCACATCAGATTCCTTGTTTCATTTTTTAACAAGCTTGACACAAGACAAGGAATTATATTTGTAAGAGTTGTTTCATTTTTAAATGAGGTTGAAATAGTAAAAGAACTATCCTCATACTCCTTAGTTTCAATTTTTTAACGAGGTTGACACAATAAAAGGAACTATCCTCGAGCTCCCCAATCACAACTTGTAAGAGGTCATGAAGGAGAAATTTGGTTCCAATGCCCCCAGTACATGATGTACAACATCATTGAATTGATCACCAGTTGATGTAGGTATGCAACTGGTTGCCACATAATTAACTCATGGTGAGGATGATACCATTGACATAAATGGACCACTTAGGGATGATGATTGACTTGGAGCTATATTTGGACTAGGAAATGAAAGCTGGTCAACGGTGATAATCTTGCCTTCATGCAAGAAACACATCACTCCGAAAAGTGTTGAAATAGTAGCTTCCATGTTATAAACATAGTCACGCCCAAGAAGTAAATTGTAGTCTAAAGGTCATGGGACTACCATCACGTTCAGATAAATGGCTTTTCCTCCCAAAGTAATAGGTAACTTACGAAGGATCCCTAATGATCGACTGGTTCCTTTGTTAAAGCCCAACAAATTTTGTGTAACAGGCACAAGCAGTGGCGAACCAAGCGCTTTGCAAACAGTTGAAGAAAGGATACCCACTGATGCACCTTGATCTATAATAGTTCCAGATACAATCATTTTACAAACTTGCACTATGATCTAGAAAGGCACATAAGAAGGAAAGCGGGATCCTGCCAGTTGATTCCAATCAAAGGAAGTGACTAGACTACTTGGAGAGGGTACCATAGAAATGGGAGAATTAACCCCTTGAGTTATGAGAACTGGAGGATTTTCCTCCTCTCTTGATGGAACAAGTGGATTGCCCCCAAGCTCATTAGAATCCGAAGTAACAAAAAGAACTTGAATGGTATCATTTTCACTTTCTTCGGGAGAGGTACGATTAGCTGAAGGTGAAATTGGGTTAACTGTTACCTCGACTTGTTGACTTTGGTTGGGTATAGACTCATAGGATTCACTTTCAGAGAGAGTGGTTCAGACATGACGATTTATTTTTGTCAGTCGGTTCATCAACTAGTGAAGGATTTAGGGAGAGTTTCTTGTAACCAGATGGAAGTCATTGTGGTGAAGTAGGACAGTTATCCAACACTCTTTTGGCTTTATCCAAAAAGGGACAAAGGTGAAAGGCATGATTCCTTTCACATAACCTACATGGAAGATTGACTTTTCCTTTTTGTCCATGAACTTTACTATCACTAGTTGATGATGTGTTACCAACATGATCTCCAGAGGTTGATGACATAGGATGTTGTGAACGGGAAGACCATTCTTTCCAAATTCAAGGAAAGCAAGGAAAATTTCGATGAAAATGGTCTTCCGCACAAATTATGCATGGATATTTGACTTTGTGAGGCTTAATGGATGTATTTTCATAAGATGTTGCATTTAGAGCAATGGTTGCTTGGTTGCTCCCTTGATGAATTGGCTTCTTCTTCTTCTTCTCCTTCCCTTTCTTCTTCTTTTGAGCCACCTGGTTACTAGTATCAATACTTTCACCAAGTGAAGATGAAGAAGGGGAGGAAGAAACAAACGAGGAAGAAGGCAAAAGGTCAACTTCAGGATCAACTAGAGGTTGATTTTGTCCAGTTAAAGGTGTACTCAATTGCGGAGAAATCAAGACATTTTGAACCAAAGAGGTTGAAAACAACCATACTGGAAAGCCAATGGTAAATCTCAGAAGGGACAATGTAGCCATATAAGGAGCACCAATATTTCCAAAAGAAGGAAAAGGACTAGGATTCCCATCAAAAGGGATTCCTTGATCAGTGGACTCCGGATTTGTCACCATATGTCTCAACCTAAGATCAACTAAGGAATAGGGATGTTATTTGCAGTCAATTAATTTTAATGACACTTTGGACATGACTTTTATTTTTCAGTTTTTAAGAGCTGAGAAAAAGCTAAAGATGACTCTAGTCTCCTTCGATTTTTAATGAGCCTGAAAGGACAAGTGCTCAAATGGACCTTTTCTTTTAGAGAGTCGAAAAGGAAAGAAAGAGACTACTCTAGAAAATCTATACAAAGGGATTACCAAACCAATCGCAAAACTGCAATATACACCTTGGTGATAAATTAAAAAGAAATTACCAAGGACTTATGTACGACAATCAATCTTCCCGAATGTTGTGTTCAGTGCATTGCAATCAATAAGGTGGTAGACTCAGTTTCCTATGGATAAAGGATTTAAGCCTATTGTGGTCTCCCAATATATACGCGACGATACGGGGAGTGCAAGTCCATGCTAGCACTTGTCGTATCAAGGAGGAGGAATCACCCAACCTTCAATGAAAACGATAGCCACTAGTTTTAACGACGTCAGAACACGTCACTAGCCTAGACCTCTAGATATGTTGCGTTAAGTTCCAAAGCGTTGTTAGGTTCATTGAAATTCATTTTAAAGTTGATCTTGTTTAGATTTTTCCTTTCAATGGTTCACCGCGTGATGATGATCTGAAATTCCTAAGATGCAATCTACAATGATAAACAACCTTTGTTTATTTGAGCAATGAAAATCCTAGCTACTAGGGAAAGAAGATAACAATGCTTTTAAGCAAAGAGAAAAGAGCACACACTAGTGCATTTCCATAAATTATCTTTGTGCACACAAATAAAAAAATTCTAAATGCAAATGCATGTAAATTTTTTTCTCTCCTTAATGTGAAAGATGCTAAAAGGAAAACTAAATGTGGCAAAGATCTGAAATATTTCACTCAAAATGACATTTTCGACAATTTCTTCTTCAAAAGAGAAAGGAAGACTCAAAATGACACTTTCAGTTTTGAATACAAATTCTTTCAACACTTAGAATATAAACAAGTCAAATCAAATACATGAAGAAAAGTTCAATCGATTATCAAAGGAAGGAAGAATTTACGACACTTCTCTTTTCGACACAAAACAACAATTACGACCCTTTTTGTACCAAAGCGACAAATCGACTAAAACAACTTTTCGACAAAGGATTGTAAATGAGGAACAAATATACAAAAGCATTCAATAATCCTAATGTAATTGAGGCTGATCTAAGTGATGCAAGTAAGCTTCAGTAAAGAGGCACTGTTCATATGTAGCAAAACAACCAAACAAAACTAAAAACAAGGTCAAAAACCCTGAATTTCTAGTTGGAAAAAGAGTTCAGTCAATCATCACACCTAGGCTTCATAGAAATTGAGATGCATCGCAATTAATACACTCAAGAGGTGCTATGCATACTGAGTCATAGTGGAAGACAGTGCGATGGTCCAGGGAGCGAAATTGAAATGGGTTTTGCCTCAAATGTGGAGCTGTTTTCAATGTATTAAGCTGGGTTTTGATGAACAATGATAAGAAAAGTATGATGGAATGTCTTGAGAGGTTACTAAGCTACCAAAAGGGCATATAGATTTGCTTGCAAGTCAAATTTTTAATTCATAAACTAAACTAGAGATTGCCGGAAGCAACATTCATCTACTATGCAATTGCAGAGCAAGAGAAGTTCAAAGGCTACCCGGCTGACTTCAGAATCTGTCTATAGTTTATCAAATTGAACATAAAACAAACAATAACAAAAAATGAACATTTGTTCGATCCCTAGCAGAGTTTCCAATTTGTTTATGGGAAAACTAGTATTCCTAAAGAATGCTAGCCCTCTAGGTTTGGCAGCTACCCTAGAAACAACAGTTTAAAGCAATTCAATGATTCCTCCTATGTGTAACAGATGAGAGAAAGATAATGGAACCAACCTGGAACTTCCGCTTAATCCCTTGCTTGATCTCTCTCTCCTTTGGCAGATCCTGCAACTCCTCTCCATACTTAACACACTTGAAGTGTACCTGCACAAGTATAGCAACAAAGAACCATCAAAGCATCATGATCTATTACAACATAAACATTATAGAATCAGATATATAATGAACAAATGATAGCATTAAAAAATGATAACATTCACAATTGCACAATCATATGGGAGAAAACTTGAAGAGCTTTATTAATAGAAAGGAGAATTACAACCCAGTTGTCTGTTCCAGCATCATCCTCCCAGCTTCAATCCTTCTTCACCTCATGAAATAGCAATATCACACCAACAATAATATAATGCTCTCTCCTCAGTTACAAACTATCAACACTTCCTTGCAATTCACAACCTTCTAGCCTCTATATCTCTTGGATTAGTGTCATTCCACTTGTTACAATTGGTTCCACAAGATAAGGGATTGGAGATTTTTTTAGATCCCTTATTCATCCTTGGGTGAATTGAGAGAGGCAAGTGGTTCAGGAGAAGTTTCTAGAAGATTCCATGAGCAACCAACTGACACATGTCTCGGACATTTGTCCATCCTCACCCATCACACCCTATAGAAGGCCTAAACTGTATGCATCACACCATGGTAGTGTACCACTCAGTATGCATCGCACTTTGCTAGTGGAGCAGTCAGTATGGTTCAATTTAGGCAATTTCTGGATGGTTTATCAGATGGAACTTTTGGGGAATGATGTATTCAGATGACTATGTTCCTTTAGGGTATGAAACAACTCTTTTAGGGGTTGATGAGCCCTAATACATTGACATATAATTTTGGGGTTGATGTGCCCAAATATGTCTATAAAAACAAGCCCACAAGGTTCATCGGGCATCAAAGGTTTTATTACAATGGGGATTTTCAAAACAGAACTCTAATGCCATAAGGTTCCGATGGAGGCAAAAATCCTACGTTAAAGTTTCACCACCATTTAAATGATTCAAACCTTTTAATTATTCTGAACTATAACAAATTTGTTATAACAACAAGCCAATTGGAGGTATGAATGAAGGACATTGGGATTTATGATTCCATATATATCTCGAGGTCTCGAAAGGGGAGGTGGAGCCACATGAGATCATAAGGAATTGAACATCGATCATCAGAGGAATAACTCATCGGAGGTTTATTAAACATAAAGGATCTGATTCTTAAATGTTTCGATATCATAAAAGGTGTGTTAACTGTTAGCACTCAGAATGAACCTCAAGGCTGAGAAAAGGCAACTCTGAGGTAACCACAGACCAAGCTTTCGATTTGGCATCTAGCCTTGCTAGACCAGAGAGGGCTCTCCCTTTGCCAACAAAACGTGGTTGAAATAAGTGAATCTTAGGCTAGATGTGAAGTGCGGGGATTTGATTTAAAAGTTGTGGGTCGAAAACAACAAGAGAAGAGACCATTTGGCTATGGATTTGAGGCTAGTTTCCACTGGAAAAATTGGGTCAAAGTAAATGCAATGTTCAACCAGATAAGAGATTTAAATGAGAGAAGAAAAGAGGAGAAATCCTGTTGCCATGCAGGCATCAATTTGGGGATGGATCTACAGTAGTAGTGTTAGAAGACAGAAAAACACAGGGTTACTCAATAGAGCATCTAACAGAGGATGGATTCTGCAAAGACAACCACTACATTTGACAACAAAAACATTGTGAAAGGAGCATTGTGTGTAGATGGGTTCCTAACACGTCTCTTAGATAATGTTGTAACAAGAAATAGTACAAAAAACAAAGTATGTAAGTGAGTCTACAGGAAAAACATACTGAACATTTAACACCATTTGGATCCCAGATCTAAAAGGCAGAAAACTGCTTCATTAAAATAATATTCAAGAAAAACTATACATAGTTCCAAACAACCTCTCTTTGCTACAAAAATTGAACCCTTACATCTCAAAAATTATTTTATATATACTCTATTACATATTAATTATAATTTCCTAAACACAGGAATCAAAATAATTAAAATTAAAAAGAAAACCAAATATGTGCTACGGTCAAATTACATGAATTAAATTATAACTAAATAATCTAATTAAATCTCATATAAAAATCAATAGATTTGCTGCCACAAGTCGAAATGCTTGCCAAATTTTGTTTGGAACCATCACTGGAAATCAGGAATGTTTTAACAGTTATTGGTTTCAAGCCTACAAACTTTGCCACCGATTCCTAGAAAGAATCGAATAATGCCACATCTCTTTCAAAAATTTGATTGAATGCTAGAAGTCCTTTAATTTCCCATGAAATCTCCTTATTATCACCCTAAATCTCTGCACAAGAAACATATCCTCTTCCTTAATATCACCCCTGAGGATTTCCTTCTCTAGTTTATTTTCTACATGCTGCTGAATCAATTTTACTGACCTTGCACCATAATTTGGATCATAGCCCATACTACCTAATAGTTCCACTCAACTATCAATCATTTTAAGGGCGATTTTCCTGTCTCTTAACCTTTGTTTGAACACGATCTAGCTTTCATTGGATTATACAATAGATCAGGAAAATTTTAAAATGATTGGCCCTATGCACAATTTCAAAGGACTACATGCAGTGCCCCTTGAGGATGGCTATAAACGCAGTGCATAACATGTCCACCCAATTCCTAGACGAGCTTCAACTGCTGGTCAGCATCCACAACCTCAATAACCTTCTGGATAACTCATCAACCATACATTTGAAGACTAATTATTAAAATATGGTGTTCTTCTCATTTGCTCATGATCTGATTTGATAATAGACTTCATACAAGGATCACTGTCACCCTTAACTTCATAGCCCCCTTTTCCAATTTACTCATCTAGCACAGAGCTTGCTTTTGATATGGATGTAGATCACACAACAGAGTAGAAGGTGAATCCATTTCCTCCAAATGACAACTCTCTGATGCAGCGACAAGTTTGTCCAATTCTAAATTAGACAGATCCTCCTCTCCTTCATTCTCCTGCTCATTTGAACCTGTAGTTGATTCGCGATGCTTCATAGAAGAGAAAAGTGGCATTAACACACTCGAGTTATCCTTAAGATCCAGTGAATGTTTCCATGTGTAAAGATCCTCTAGGGTGAAATTGGCCTTCTGAAATGGTTCCTTGCCAAGCAATTGGAACAATGTTTGGAAGAGGGTTTATGATACTATGCTACGTTGATGAAGCAACCAACTTTAGTGGAAGTCTAGTTAAGCTTTTAAACATTGAATTGTTGATGTATAGCCTGACTGCTAGTAGTATGCTATCCATCAAACCAAGGATTTCAGGTGCAGCTACACAACAACCGTGTATCTTCACTTTCTTTAAATTGACCAAAGCTATCAAGCATCGAGTCCACTCCGGAGGAAGTCGGCGTACCTCGCCATACTGTTTTGTGGAGAATCTCACAATCTCTGAAGATGCAGCAACAACTCTTCCTCTTCCCCAGTGATTGGTGACAGAAATGCAAGGCATGGGAAAAGAGAATGTGATAACATCTCCTCGATTAAGTCTCCTACCGTTACAAGTGGAAAAACAAATTATTTCAGAGCAACCCACCAGCCACCACTCATCCTCTATCTCATGGGTTGGAAAACATCCACCACCCTTATCAAAGGGACAAATGACCTCCCTTGACATATTTGATTCAGCTACTGGAGAGGAACCAACATAATCAGACTTTGAATCTTCATTTATTTCAATTGCATTGAATTTATCTCTAGCCATCAACTAAGACTCTTTGATAGGCACTAGAGCAATCATTGGGGAAGCCAGTTTTAGAGGTAATGGAACCCTTACTCCTTTCCCCAATGTAGCTTGCCCATGTGTAAGCGCTGCGCATAGAGCCATACTCCAGAAACGCAATGCCATAGTCCAGAAGCACAACACCATAGCCAGAAGCACAATGCCATAGTCTAGAAGCAGAACGCCACAACCATAAGCGTAGCGCCATCTCCTTAGATTGACTTGGCTTTGATGTTTGACTTGTGTTTGTTATGGATGCAGGGGCACATGGGATTTGGAGTTGGTTGGTCTTCAACAATACTTCCATTCATGAATTGTATGCATTTTCTTCATCAAAGCCTTTTCTGCATAACATTTTTTGGAAAACATCTTACCATTGATACCTAAAACCTTTTGGACAAATGCATCTCTCTTGTGCATTTCATGAGTCTCCTCTTCTTGTTACTTTGAGTTTAGATTCATTTCCACACAAAGTTCGAATGATGGCATTAAAAGTAGTAGCAACATATGTAGAGTTAGTTATGCCTCCACTTATTAACAATGTATTCATGTATCAAACATTTAGCACCATAGAATGAATCTTCTGTCATGGTAAATCCATTTGGGAATCATCAACAAAATCAGGTTCCAACACCATGCCCTTTGAAACCTTTACAATTTTCCCCATTTTACTCTCAACTGATTTCTCCATATTCCATCAATATAATAACAACAAATACAACAAATACTACAAAAAGGAAGCCAACCTTCATGTGGAATTTTAGTGAGCCCAGAAGAAATATATAAATTTTACCTTTGAAAACCTGTGACAAGACAAAATTTGACTTGAATGACCCTTAAAACGTTTGTTAATAGAATGTGCACTCTGAGATAAACCACTGTAAAAATGAGAAGTCTTAGGCATGCTCTAAAACTTTCCTCTTGATAGCCATGGTAATAGCATAAACATACAAGAGCACTCAACTCCTATGATGAAGAGGACAAAATTGTGGTATGAATTGAGCCCAAAATTTCTTCCAGATCAAACCCATCCATTCTGATATAATGACATTGACCTCCTCATCAATTTCTACCTTCCCAAGGTTCATACTTATAAATCACCAAGTAATTCCTCTCTAGAACCATGAGACCAGCAGCTGTAAACCTTTGCGCCATATGTTGAGATGAGGATTAGTAGCATGAAAATAGACCTCAAATACTATGTTCTCTCCTTATCTATCACAATCCAGCCACAAAACCAACGACTGACATCTCCTACTTCCTCAGGATCATTAAATACATGAACTGCTGCACAGGGAGATCTTTGAGTCAATCATTCATTTGGTCATATCTTCTGATCTGGGAGCTGCTTTTGGGAGTGTGATATACCGTTGGAAATATTTTTCTGAGCTACTTTTGATCGACACACTTATGACATGTTTTGCATTGAAGATCATGTGAAAAAACTCTCTAAAGACTAGACATAGTAAGAGCCCATTTTGATCCCTAGTGATAGGCTGCAAAGACTGGAACTAACATTAACGAGGAGGGGCCATTATAATACATGAAGTGAATGAATGCAATATTAGGAAGGGGTTTTGAAACATGGTAAAGTATAGTGAGGAGGAGAGCATCGGACCATCGGAGAATATACATCAGAGGTTCTATTTAAACAAAAATTCCAATATTTTAAAAGGTCTCGTGGAGTGAGGTAGTAATGACCACGTGGAGTGGAACCCTTTTATAAATTACATCCACTATATAACAAGGTCCCGATCATATAAAAAAAAATACTACCACTTGATAACTAAGGGATTTCACATTTCGTAATTTATTTTAAATTGGGATTTGACATAGGCCTCTGAGATTTGAAAACACGTAATTTTAATTGTTCTACAATTTGGTTGTGGAAATTTTGGATTACCGTTAGCGAAAAATGAATTAGTTAGTAAAAATCACCTAAGATCAATATTTATAATTAATTTACAAAAAATAAATAATATACATTTTGTATATTTTTTAGCCTTGGTGGTAAAAATCACTTCGGATAAGCATCATTTGCAAATTGTGCAACCAAATGAGATGGAACAAGAACTGATAGAAATCTAGTGAAAAGTTGATCTCAATGAAGCAATCAGAATAGAAATTTGAAGAAAATAAAAATCTGGAAAAAATGTTAGACACTTAACAAAAAGAAAGTATTAAAAAGGAGATTTAACCAAAATTTATAGAAAGCGTCCCCATTATTTGAAATAAATAAGTTAAAAATGGGGTTGTTGAGTTTTCACCTCAAAAAGTTTGTATTTCAGAGAAGAATTGAGTTGAGCAGAAAGTCTTAGGATCTAGTATGAAAATATATGAAATGAGGTCCACATAGAGGAGAGGAGTAGTGACTTCATGAGTGTGAAGAATGATTGTGAAGTTTTAGTTAAAGGAACTATTTCTCCATCCAATCAGAGTTGGATAGTCCAGTGAAAGTTGGGTGAGGATCATTGATTGTGGTGGCTATCAACGAATGGTAGTCCATAGATCCATGTGAGAACATATTGTTCCAAGCTAATCCGTAGTATCGAGTCTCTTGGATTATTGGTGTTGGCTTATTGTATATTAGGTTGAGTCTCCTAATTGATGGGATCCAACAAATCTATGTAAAAGATATATTTTTTTAATAGAATATTCGAAGAAGCATAGCAACAACAAGGGTGGTTTTTTTCTAGTGAATGGTTTTCCACAAGATATGTTGTGTCTCTTGTGTGATGGTTTTCATGGTTGTGTTTGATAGTTTTATTGATCTCATGATGGTTTATTTTATCTCCCTACATTCTTTATATTCATGCGAGGATAGAATGTGTTTCCTATTCATATATGTGATTCAGTAGAGAATTTTAAATTCGTGAAAATTGTTAATAAGGCACATTATTGATTCACCACCCCTCTTAGTAGTTCTCAAAGGTTTCGAACAAGCTTCAGGCACAACTGTTGTTCTAGCAGTTTCTTCCTCCAACACTTCCTCTACGATTAGG
Source organism: Pinus taeda (assembly GCA_000404065.3). Lineage (NCBI taxonomy): Eukaryota > Viridiplantae > Streptophyta > Pinopsida > Pinales > Pinaceae > Pinus > Pinus taeda. Next base: position 37,691 of record APFE031595733.1, on the reverse strand, counting down.
CACCCACCGAGTCTTTCCTCTGATGACTCACTAGACACCACCACATGTTCTTCTATATGTGTCTCCTTTGCTCGTGAGGATGAAATAGGGGTCGTTTTAATGGAACTCGACCTTTTAGGGTTCCATTGCCCATTCATAGGAGGTGTATTAGCCCTACTCCAATTAGAGGATGTGTTTATATTTCTCCTAGAAGATGTAGTAGTTTCAACAACAAGTGTTGTTTTAGGGTTGGGTGTTGCTTTATTACTTGGTGTTGTTTTAGTGTTGGGTGTTGCTTCAGTACTTTGTGTTGTTTTAGTGCTAGGTGTTGCTTCTGTATTAATGTTGCATTAGCCCTCTCTTCATGTTCCTCATTTGCACCAGAACAAGGTCTTGTTATTAAACCATGCCATGAGCTCCCTTATCGTTGTAATGAAATGCACGATGATTAATTTATTGAGCACATGGTTAGTGACACAATTTTATGGATTTTTTTGCTGTTTCACAATATCTTGCATGTGTTTTAATGAATTCAGCAAGTATTATGGTAAATTAATCAATTGCCTCATCCTTAGGTGTGATGACAATTGAAAGTGATAGTTGAAAATAATCCCAAAACAACCCTAAAAAGTAATGAATTTTTGGATGAAGAGAGCTACATCTTCCGAAGGGTGAGGAAGAAATGTTCTATAAAAATCCTTGAACTTGGGTGTCAATTATTCTTCCTCGTATAAAGATTGGCCTTAGCTTCAGGATTGGCCATTTTCCTTGAGAACCACCATTCTACTATCCTAGGAAGTCATGTAACTTTTACAATAGCTTCTTTTGTAACAACAATTTTGAATCCCCTGACCATAGAGTGTTGTTCAAATAAGGCTTGGGAAAATTATAAAGTGAGAAACTCACTGAAACCCTATAATTTTTCAAAATAACTCATCCATCCAACCCTTAGAAAAATTTCCAATGCTTCCAGATGTTGTAACAACACATTAATAAGGTCAAGTTCGTGTCTTATCACTGCTCCACACATATCTTCTCACAATGACACTACTCAACAATGCTAGGAACCTATTATAGAGTTGCTTAAACACACATAGATGCTTTCTCAAGGGAGAATGTCAAGGTATTGGAATTATCGGTGATTACTCATCCTTTTTACCAATTCAGAACTTTTAAATCACAAGGAATTTTTGAATGATTGCACTGATCTTCGGATGTAACAACATGGATAATAAAGAAAAAAAAGTAATAATGATGAAGGAATATTGGTACTAATGGTGGAATTTACATCGTTTTATTGTAAAATGTAATGGTGTTAGAATGGTCTAATCATGCAATATTATGGCGGGGTGAGGTATGTATAAGTTAGAAAAATAATTGGATTTCCTAGATCTGGTCTTATTAGTAAGGAAACGCATGCTTAAGCAATTGTTTGTGTAATAGAAATATCTCCCAGAACCTTAGTTAATCCAAATCGGTAAAGGAACTTAAATGTAATCTTGTAATAGAAAGCTTCGACAGAACATCCAAACCTGAAACAACCCATACATTAGTTTTATAATAATAAGCATCCTAAGGCAGTATTTCTAATGTCAAATTAAAATTAGAATTGGACAAATAAAGAGACAGGTGAAAATGGACATACTTAGGTGAATAAATGTTGTTACAGTAATAAGACATGGTCATGTTGGTCAAAAAAGGATAAATAAATAGGAAAATAAGTAGGAAAAATATGACAATTATGTGATCTAACAATGTCAAAGCCTTATCACCCCTAAATTGTATAACACATAACAACTATAATCCCAAGCCCCTATAACCCTTAACACCTACTAATTTTGACCCCTAATGTCTATTATCTAATATAACTTGTAACCATAACAAATATATCCCAAAAAGCATAAACCTATCACCCTTAACTATTGAAATGTAACCATTATCACTAATAAACTCTAAACGATAACAACTATACTTGTTAACTAGTAACATATATGATCCATAACCTAATCCCATATACAAACATATTCTCTAACTCATATATTCCCTAACCCATAGCATATATGACACATCCAAACCCTTTTAATTTTTAAACATTAAACCAAATAACCCCTATCCCTAAATGCATATATCCTTTGGACTTGGCATTAATAACTCAAATTCCTAAATTATTATATCCACTATATTTGATAACTACTATATTAACTTATAATCCTTAGCACTCTAAAAACTCCTAAAACCTATAAATATTCACCTTATAATGCCTTAAAAAACCCCTAACCCTTAACAAATATCCCTAAAAAACCCTAACTCATAATTCAAAACCCATAGTTTCTAACCAGCATAATCCTTAATCCCTCTATCCCATAGGCCCAAAAATATATAAATCCTAATAAACTCCATTGTGTGAGCTCATAAACCTTATCCTTATCCCTTATAAATATTACTAACTAAACCACAACCCTTAATCCCCATAATCACTAAATATGAACATTAGCCCAATTCACTTCTCACCATTCATCATTAGTGGATGACATTAGTGATGGGCATGTTGGAAGAGACTCCATGACATTTCAATAGAGTTTCGACAAATATTTTGTAGATGGGAATGACGAATGATGACAACGAGACTACATGATGAACGTTTATGCAAACGTTGACGATATCAAATATTATGTGGAGATGTCACACATCCTTGAGTATTGAAACCCTTGCATATTGTCAAGGCATGTGCCTAGTCTAACCATGTCAAATTTCAATGCATATAGGAACAATTTCAAGAAATTTCAATGTTCACCCCATTCACTACTCACCATGCAATGTGGGTGGATGATATTGGTGAGGGGCATGTTGGAAAACATTTCATATTGAAATTTCAAGAGAGTTTCAACAAAGATTCCATAAATGAGATTGCATGATGAACGTTGATGCAAATGTGGAAAATATTAAATATTATGTGAGGATGTCATGCATCGTTGAGTCTTGAAACCATTGCATACCATAAAGGCATGTGTATACTCTAACCATGTCAAATTTCGATGCATACAAAAATAGTTTGAAGAAATCAATGTTGGCCCCATTCACTACTCACCACATGGCATTGATGGATGAAATTGGTGATGAGCATGTTGGAATATGTTCCATGGAATTTCAAGAGAGTTTCGATAAAGATTCCGTATATGGGAATGGGGAATGATTATAATGAGATTTCATGATGAACACTAATGAAAACGTGGATGATATCAAAGATTATGCGGTGACATCAAGCATCCTTGAGTCTTCAAACCCTCACATACTGTCAAGGCATGTTTCTAGTCTAACCATGTCAAATTTTGATGCATACAAGAATAGTTTGAAGAAATTTCAATGTTGGCCTCATTCACTACTCATTGTGTGGAATCAATGGACGAAATTGGTGAGGGGCATGTTGGAAGACATTCTGTTATATTTTAAGAGTCTTGATAAGGCCCTAAATCCCCTAACCACTAACCCTGCATTGACCTTTAAATCCTTAAAACCTAATTACTAAAGTACCCTTAATCCCTCAACCCTAGCTAATCACTAATATCTTAATGAAAATTTCCTAAATCCCATAACCCCTAATCCATCGACCCTTAAACACTCAATCCCTAATCCCTAATCCCTTAATCTATAAACTCATATTCCCAAAGAATGACTTAAACATTAATCGCTTAACCCATAATTCCTAAGACATTAACCATTAAACTACCTAACTTGTAAGCACCAAATCCCTTATCTCTTGAGCCTTAATCCCTTAAACCATAACCCATAATCCCTTAACCTTTAATCCATGTATGCCAAATCCCTAAATCCCATAATCCTCAAATCACCTATCCACTTAACCCCCAAAACCTCAATTAATTAACTATTTAGGCACATCTGGCATTAAATCCAGTGTTAAAAAGGGGACTAACCTAAGTGATAATTTAGGTTCCAATCAAGGAGCTAATTTTGGCACTATCATTGGCATTATTTGTTGTGAAATTTGTGGTGCTATTGGCAACACTATTTCCAACGCTATTTCTAGTTCTTTTTTCGGCATTATTTCCAACATTTTTTTTGGCACTATTTCAGGCACTATTAATGCCTAAATGTTTTTTCTAGTGAAAACAAGGCCAAAAAAGGTTCCTTTGAAGTAAAAAAGGGAGAAAACAAGGGAGCTATTCATAGGGATTTGTTGTAGTGATATACCAGTCCCCCACTCTAGTATCCTTGATGAGTTGTAACAAATCTTTTTCTTCAGGAAAAATCCTTAAGAGGCTATTGATTTTTCAAAATAGTATATAGAGTGGCCATGAATGATGACAAGTAATAATATAATCCCTCGTTATTTTCCTTCTTCCTAACAACACTAGTCCATTCAATCACATATTTCATTTGATTCTTTGAATCCCACATATTAAGACACAAATGGCCAAGCTTATCATCATGTACATATAAGAACATATAGACCATGAAAGAAGGATATATAAAGGAAACATAAATATGATAGTTATGAAATTGAAAAATGATAGACATGGCTAGGTAAGAAGGGATATCCAAAACAAAATCTAGTTACAACATCAAACTCAAAAAACCCCAGGGCTTGTTTGCTTACTATCCAAGTTTCTCCCAAAAGAGACAAAATTATAACTAAGACATGTTGTTCAACTTTAGAAAAAAAGGCTATTGGATAATTCACTGTAGGTGGAGGAATTTTTGAATTTGGTGGAAAAATTATTTTAAATAGGCCTTTCTTATTCTCTTTACAAAGACACTTATAAGTGAGGAGTAAGGACTCATCTAAAAATATCTTAGGATTCTCAACTATAGGTAAATTAAAATATTTATGTATTAGCTCTGAAGTGACCTAATTTTGTTGCAACAAACACTCTCCAAAATTTTTCTTACACTTGAATTTTAGAGCCTACTTGTGATCCTATGATTTGTCATTCTAAGTTAAACATAGTTTCTTCATGATTGGTTGATGTTTTGCTAAGTGTTAAAATATTCTTATGAGATTTTAACTGTCGAAACCACTTTCTTTCACATGCACATTTCTTGATGTACTCATAATATCACCTTTCCTATGCAAGCTCAACAATCAAAGTCATTCTCTAGTAACAAGCATTGTGCAGTCCTTAAGGATAATGCTTTCATAATCCTTAGAATCAGTGTGAGTGCAATCTCTTAAAACAATGCTTGAATAGACTTTGGTGATAGTGAGTGTGTAGTTCTTAGGGCTAGAGGCTACACAATCCCCAAGTACAATTCATTATGCAATCCATTTCGACAGTCAATGTGAAACATTGTTTAATAGTCTCTCTCACTCTTAGTTGCAATTGTATTGTCGTTTGAGTGAGTTTTCACAACTATTGCTATTGTGCACCTTTGCTTTCACAAGTTTCACTTAACTTTCATGAATGTCATTTTTGGTTTCTTTCACTTAAACAAGTGTCACCTTTTATTTCTTTTCACTTTGGCATGTCTCGCCTTCACTTTTTCAAGATTTTGTAAGTGCCATTTTCATGTTTTTTTACTGTCGTAAGTGTCCCTTTTAGTTGCTATAACTCTTTCATGTGTCGCAGTTTGGCACATCACTAGAGGTAGCTCTACCACACTCTTCTACATTAGTTGATAATACATATCATAATAATATGTGTTAGACACATTCTGACATCTTAGCGTACTTTCTGGTTGTAGTCGACACATGTTTCATAACTTGTATTCTAAATGTCACAAAGCTACATTTCAACTACCACACTTATAAGTACGTATCGCTTTTCTGTCGTTTCAAGGTATGTTTGTTGATTTCGGGTACTGAGCAATATTTTTGCCTATGTTGATGTTATCTAAGTGTGAGATCATTGTTTTGGGACTTGTTTTCATGTCATGTTCTCTCTTGTCTAATTGATCCAACTCTTAGTCATTTTGAAGCATTCACTAACTTTGCAACTTGCTAACTCCTTCTTGGAACTACACATCGTGAAGTCTTAACTAACAATGAAACATCCTTGCCTCTTAGAACTATGAATTTTGTAGTCTCTTCCTCCAAGGAATTGACATTGCACAGTCACAGTGCTTAGTCTCTACCACTTTCCCCTTAAAATTGTATAATTCTCTCTTTGAGTCAGTCTTCCACTACACACTGCGCAATCTTAGTCAATAGTCAGGCCTCACTACCTCCTTGACCTATGCAACTACGTAATCACTTAGCTCAGTCTTCCCTGAACTATGCATTACACAAACATAGTGATAAAGGTTTCCTCACTGCACCACTGTCTCCCTCAACTATGTGGTTATAAATTTCAATCTCTCAACCACTGTGCATTGCATAGGCATGATGAATAGACCTTCATCTATGCCTCTTGGAACTATGAAGTATTGAAAATGAAAAAAGAAAATCCTAATTTAATTTTGTCCTTCAATTAAAATAGGAATTAAATTGTAATTCCACATCTCATGACAACTTGTAATAGTAAACTATGTTAATTTGACTTAGTTGGCTTAGTTAATTCTAGTTGAGGGTCTAACTAGAGTCATGTAGAGTGTCTCCTACTTTTTAGAAGCGATGGTTGAGTTTATTTTGAGTTGTAATTATTTAATTCAGTCTAGCTGAGTTAAATTTAGTTAAACTAGTTCTAATTGATGGAATAATTAGTGGGAGATCTAGTAGTGGGGTGTAACTTGCAGTAGTGAGGTGTAACCAATAGTGATAAACTAGTAAACTGAAGTTTCACTCATAAATAACTCATGCATGCTAGATCAGAGAAATACCCAGCTGAGATTAGATTTCAGCGATAGTGTACTATGAGTTGTATAATCATCTGAATTGTACAGGTGGTGCATAGAATCAGAAGAAGGCCTATGATGATTGCACAATTCATATTTGTGGAATTTCCCAATTAAATATGGGCTAATTCCCAAGGAAACTATGCAAGGAAATAGGATCTTGGCCAGAAGCAGAATTGGCTAGGTATTAGCTTGAGCATGTTTGTGAAGCAGTGAGATAGATAGAGATAGTGAAGAGGTTTCTCAGGCTTGAGAAAAGCATTATAATATTCTCATATTTTCTGGTTAATGTAATATATAGATAAAAGGGACTTTTAGTTTTGGCTTTCCCTAGAAAATTATTGTGTTATGTGTGATTGAATTATTTCTCTTTTATGATTCGTGATTTCATCAATCATTTATTTTTCTACTGATGAGTATAGTAGATCTAAATCAATTGTTTTAGCATATTACAATCTGCAATTTGAACCTACAAGAAATTTCAAACATGGTATCAAAGCTGAAATCACTATAGAAGAGGAGAATACAAGTTTGTCTTTTACGGGAGAAATCAAATTTGTAGTGTCATACTTTAGAGCCAACGGGATGTTGTTCTATGGATTGAGACTCAAAAATTCCCTTGAGGGTAGTTCGAAATATATTTCTTGCAAGGATAGGATGGAGGCAATGTTGGAAGACAATGAGCTTAAGGAATTCATAGACAAAGATATTCCCAATCTAGTTGATGCTTAAAATCTGGAAGAGTGGAGAAAAAGTGTGGAAACGTTAAGAAGGATTATCCTAGAAGGAGTTCAAGATCATATTGTCTCGAATGTCCATGGTAAGGAAACTCCATTTGCAATGTGGAAGGCCTTGATAGGCCTGTTTCAAAACAACAGTGACCACATGAAGTTGGCATTGAAGAACAAGCTCAGAAAGATCAAGATGGAGAAGGGAGGCACAATACTGAAGTACTTGACAAAGTTCACTCAATTTTGGGATGAGCTTTGAAGTGTCACTGTTATAGTTTCTGAAGATGATTTGGTGATCCTAGCACTTATAGGCCTTCCCAAGAGCTGACACAACAACCAAGACTTGGTTAATGAGAGGGAGAAGCTACCAGAGTGGGAGCGATTGTGGTTCGACTTGGCACAAGAAGAGATTCGACGAAACACCATAGATGGATCCCCATCTAAGAATGATGATGAGAATAATTTTTCCTTAGATAGAAAGGTGAAGAAAGGGAAGGAGAATTCATCCCATTCCAAATCAAATTCCAGTCAGGGTGGAAAGAAGGACATGTCAAATATTAATTGTTTACAATGTCACGAGCTGGGACACTATGCCACAAAGTGTACACACAAGAACATCAGTAAGAAGCCCTTAGGAGAAGTGGCAGTTGAAGCTCTTGCTTCGAAATTCGAGTTGTATTTCACCCTCATCGCTTGTATGGTGACATCAATGATGGGTAGTGTGTGGTACCTAGATAGTGGAGCCTCATTCCATATGACCAGAAACAAAGAGTTCTTCATTGAATTGGAGGAGAAGGGGCCTCTAGATGCACATCGAGATGGGAAATGATGGGAGGTATAGCGTTATTGAAATCAGTACAATTACTTTTTAGAGGGAGTCTCATTCTCCTCTCACATTAAAATATGTCATGTATGTTTTAGGTTTGAAGAAGAGTTTGGTTTTAGTTGCCATGCTGGAGGACTATGGCTACAATGTGATATTTAGAAAAGGAAAGGCTTTCCTTTGTAACATATCCTCAGAATAGGTGAAGTAGGTCGGGGTTTGGGTGAAGAACCTCTACAAATTAGATGTAGAATACTGCGCTACTTTGAGCACAAAAGAAGAGAAGTTACAAAGTCGATACATCAGTGAGTTGTGGAATACAATATTGGGTCACTTGCACCATGGAGATTTGAAGATCATGCAACAAATCTCTACTGAACTTCCCAATGGTAGACTAGAACAGAAAGAAACATGCAAATGGTGTACATTGCAAAGTTACACAAAAGCTTCCTTTCATGATAAATATAATCGAGTGCAAGTGATCCTTGATAGAGTTCACTCAGATGTTTGTGGACTATTCTAGACAACATCCATGACCAAGTGCATGTATTATGTAATATTTTTTGATGATTTTTCTCATAATTGTTGGATTTTCTTCATGTAGAGGAAATATCAGACATTCGCTAAATTTTGTGAATTTAAATCACTTGTCGAGAAATATACTAGAAAAAAATTTAAATATCTTAGAAGCAATAACGGTGGAGAATATGTATCGAAATTCAAGAAATTCTATGCAGTAGAAGACATTCAGCGGGAGTTAATAGCACATGATAATCCATAGCAGAATGGGGTGGTTGAAAGGAAGAACAAAAGTATTGTGGGAGCGACATGAACGATGTTACATGATCAGGGCTTACCATTTCACTTGTGGGTTGAAGCATGCAACATAGTTGTTTATTTGCAGAAAAAAGGCCCTCATCGAGTTATTGGCATGAGTACACTAGAAGAAGGTTTTTCAGAAAAAAAGCAAAATGTGGCACACTTCAAGATCTCCTTTTCATCAGTCTACTATAATTTTACCAAGAATGCACCGAAAAATCTAGAGCCAACAACTGAGGTGGGAATATTTGTGGGGTACACTGATACACCTCACAATGATCGGGTGTACCTTCCATCCAACAAGATGACAGTGGTTCATAGAGAGGTGAAGTTGGATGAAGCAAAGACCATGAAATGTTCCCTTGAGAGGGAGCTTTAGTTACATGAAGATGAGGAGCTTTTAGATCCAAAGGAGGAACCTCGGGATGATGTGGAGCAATCACATGCATAGGAGAATAGAGTGGAAGCACCGACTCAAGCAGAGCCTTCCAAAGACAAAAGGAAGCACAAAAAAGAGGCTAACAGATTGATGCATGATGCTAGAGAGCATCCACAGCATAACATAGGTAGAGGAGTTCACCAGATCAGTACATTGGCTACATGGCTCTAATGAGCAAGAGTGTAGAGGTTGACCCATCCTCGTTCGAGGAAATAGTGCAACAACCAGTATGGGTTGATGCCATGGTTGAGGAGTATGATTCCATTAACAAAAAAAGTGTTTGGGAAGTGGTCTTAATACCAAAAAAAAAGTCATTATTGAGTTCCATATGGCTTACTATTGGCATTATGATGCATGTGCTTTCCTTGATGGAAACTCGCTTATAACAAAACAAGCATATGGTAACTAGATGACTGCACATGCTAGTTTAGAGGTGTGAGAGGGATGAAACAAAATAACGGAATGATGGGACAAAGGTTTACATGTCAGAATCAAAAGTTTGATATAGGTGAATATTTGAAGATCAATATGCAGGTTTGTCAAGGCCAAGTCGTGTATACACGTGAATTTAAAGAACCAAAGGTGTGTATAGTTTTCGCACCATGGTATTCTAAATACCGAGGGTACTTACCATGGTATTTCACTGTGGTATTGAGCCCAAGAATGGTTATTTTGATCCCATCTAAGAAAACCTTTGGCTAGAGTATGGTTTTGACCTATGGTATTGAAAAAGTCTAAAGTATATAAGGAGGTGAAGATCAAAGTGCTAAGTGTGCATGTGAAAGGGTTTGTGATAAATACTTCAATTTGAAGTATATTTGCATTGTAAGGGCCATAGTTGACACATAGATCTAAAATAAATATGCACCAATGAATATAATGATGGATCAAGATTATGAGACCTAAAATGACTTTCCATTGTATGATCTGCTCATGGATTGACTAAATCTAACTATTGATGCATGTTTTTATCTATGAATATTATGATCTAGTCCTTTTTGAAGTTTTGAAGAGCTACATAATTTTAGGTCAAAATTTGTAGATCTATAAACAAGTTGGTCTTGGTGAATTCACATATACACACGGGTTTGTTTGTTCAAACTTGCGTACATAAAGGTAGGTTTTTTGCAAATTTTGGAGATCCGTACCTAGGTTGGTCTCTGTGAAGTTGCGTATACATGCGGGTTCGTTTCTTCAAAGTTGTGTATATAAAGGAAGGGCTTCCATGGATGAATGACTGATCAACCTAATCAGTGTTGCTATGTCTCTGTTATCTATCAATGATTTACACATGTTGATCTGCGTTGAGTGATAATGTTTGAAGTAGAACTGATTGAATGATGAAGTTGAATTTGGTCACATGTTGATTGGTTGAAAATATTATTGATGCTACTACTTGTATGATGGTTCTATAAACTAACAGAATATTTTAGAATAACTCTAGTCAACTCTGTGTCCAATTCAGAGTCACAGTTTTTAGTATATTGAGATCTGTACGTAGGTTTCTCTACAGAAAAGCACATATACATGTAGGTTTCCTTAAGTGAAGTAGCGCATCCATGTTGGAATATGAATGATCAAGATTGTAGTTGATTCTGTGTATTGATGCAATATTTTGAGTTTAGTTCTGTGTTTTGGTTAAAGTGATCTCAGTATTCCGTTTGAATTAAGTTTGTGTTTGCTTTAGTTGATCTACAGGTTGTGATGTATTAAATCAGGTGGATCTAGTGTGTAAATTTATGAAACGTGGTCCATGGATGTTGTTGAGGGTTGGAGCCTTTAGTGAGGAAGTTGAAACTTCCTGCTAGTAGTAGTTTGTAATCGGATTAGGGGGTTGGAGCTCCCTTCTAGTAGGAGCTGGAGAACGAGTGAAGTATGTAGCCTTCAATAGGTGGGTGCCTGCATATAAGCATGAGTTTGCACCAATACAAGAATGTAATAAGTTTTTAATATTAATAAGTTTGAAGACTCACATGACAACAATGGTGGTTTTCTCCCACATTGGGTTTCCACCTTAAATCCTGGTGTTCATGTGTGTTTCTTATGTGTGATACTGTATTCTGTACTTACTACACCTTCTTACTTCTTATCAAATTCCTGATAAATATCTTACATTCTGGTGTCAGTTTAATAGATAAAGATGCTAGCTTGTTTTACAACAATCATGTACATACACTAGTTGGGTTCAACAAAGTTCTGTATAGATTTCAGAAAAGAAAAATTATTATTGTGAGTTTTTAAAATACTGATTCACCCGCCTGTTTAGGGGAAAACTAGTGTCTTTTCGACTGCTAGTCCCACTAAGATGGGTAGCTATCTTAGAAACAAACAATCAAAGAAATTTGCAATTTCTTTTATGTATGATAGATAAAAGAGAAGCAAAGAGGACCAACCTGGATCTTCTTCTTGGCTCCTTGCTTGATTTCTCTCTCCCTTGATAGAGCTTGCAACTCTTCTCCTACTTGTCCTGCTTTAGAGAATACTTGTAGAGACAAAGTAACAAAACACCATCAAAGCATCTCGATCTATGATATCATAAACAATGTAGAATCAGAAATACATTGACCATACAATTACATTCACAAATAACAAGATTCACAAATACACGATTATATGGAGGAAAACTCAAAGAACTTTATTATTAGTAGAAGAGAGGATTACAACCTAGTTGTTTGATCCAACATCATCCTCCCAGCATCAAAGCCCTCTTCACCTCATGAAAAGCAAAATCACCCAACAATACAATGCTCCTTCTCAAAGACAAACTAACAACACTTCTTTACAAATTACAAAATTCCAGCCTCTAGATCTCTTAGATGAGGGATCCATTTATAGATATTTGTAGAGGTGTGAGTTAGCTCTGGGTTTTTTGTTAGTGTCATTCCACTGGTAGTTCTTGGTTCCACTTGGAGATTTCATTGATCTCTTACAAATATTTGGGCGAATTCAGAGAGGCAAGTGTCATATAGGAAGTTTTTGGAAGATTCCATGAGTATCCACTTAGCAAACTACTTCAAACATTTGTCCATTCTTGCTCATCGCATCCCACAAAAGGCCTTTTCAGTATGCATCACACCTGGCTAGTGTAGGAGTCAGTATGCATCACACCTTGACCAAGGAGTAGTTAGTATGGTCTAGTTTTGGCTAGTTTTGAGTGTAGCTTCTGTGTACATTTGATGTTTTTATATTCTTGAATATATCGCAACCCAGATGGATGAAAATAGATCTGGGGTCTTAAAAACTCATTCAATCTTCACCCAATGTACAAGTTGATCCATGTGAAAGATGTCCTGAAGTCGAACATGGAAAGACATCGCCTGATTACCGACCAATGATGTAAGCTATTAACAGGTGCAAGAGGAATCACCGATAATGATGATGACCCTCAAGGTACTACAATACAGTTCACGTGGTGTGAATATATGTTCTGATGTCGAACACCATGCAAAATATCTTGGTCGAAGGCCATTGATGTAAACGTGTCAGTGGGAGTGAGAAACTTGCCATTGGGGCATGAAAGTTTCAAAGTACTGAAAGGGTTGTTTCTAAGTCAACTTCTTGGATAATGAGATCATGTTGACAAGAAGTTGTTGGGTGTGGAGCCTAATTATCTTCTATATTCAAAAATACCGCCACATTGGACCCCAGTTCAAAATGGGGGCGGCAACGCCGCCCGTAAAATATTCGCTGCAGGGGGGGTCCAGGGGGGGGCGGCCCGAACGTAAAAACAGCTGTAAAACATTCGCTGCAGGGGGGCACCCCCGAAGCTAAAAACAGCTATAAAATTGCCTTGTAAAAGTATAGTAATTTCTAGTCAATCTGGGCCGTCCATTAGGTGGATGATCTGACGGTAGAACTTATGTTTAGTTTAGGGTTTTTTGCCCTAGAAGGCAACCCCTCTCTTTGTATGAGGGCATTGTATTTGAGGCTATGAGATAGATGTGTATTCTGAGTGTGAGCGGGAAACAGAGAGGTGAGACTGTGAGAGAAAACAGAGGATATTACAGCGGATTTGCTGTAGGTTGTGTCTCTTCATTTTGCTGGATAATAGAAAGGAAGGACTGGCTGTTCGAGGTGGACGTAGCCAAACTGGGTGAACCACGTATATCTGTGTCTCTCTTGTTTTGTGTGTTTTCTGTGTTTATATTTCTGCATTATTTCATGTGTTCCATTGCTCCGTAATATATAATTTTCTAACAGTCTGGAAAGTGGTTCGTGAGGCTCTAGGTTTAATTACAAAGAGTTGTAATTAATTAATAAATAATGTGAGGATATAATATAAGCAGCGGGCTAGTAAAGGTGGGACCTTGCGTTATGTGGCGGGGCTTTTTTAACTACACCAAGGGTTGGTGGGTTAAAAATACGTATTGAGGAAATATAAAGCGGGGGATGTTAATTACATAATGTAGGGGCATAGTAAATAAAAACTTAGGATAAAGAGTTTTTGTGGGTTTTTAAAGGGAAAAGGAAATTAATAATGGGGGAAAATGATATTTGTAATGGGGAATGGGTTTCACACTAGGGAAAGGGGTTTTGGGAAGGGGGAATAATTTTTGAAGGGTAATAGCTAGGGAAATGTGTGAAACCAAGGGGTAAAGGTCAAAATGAGGGGGAAGGTTATTTGTAAGTAATCAAGGGATAATGGGAGAAATTAGCAAATTATAATTATGTGTGGGTGTAGTGAAATGAGGGGAAATTAGTAAATAAGCTTAGTGAATATCCTTTCTTTTTCTCAATTCCTCCTACACATGAAACATAGGATTAAGCATGATAAATGTGTTTGACTTAGAAAATTTGTTCACTTTGCAAAATTTCTTCTACCTACCCTTTATTTACCCTAACATTTTTTATTCATTTCAATGGGTGCATTTGAGCTTGTTGACCGTTTATTTCCTTTTCTTTTGATAAGAAAACTATCTAATTCTAACCTTATAAATTCCAATGGCTCAAATTAAACTGATGAGCTCATTATTATTATCTACCTCTAATGATCTGCCAAGATTAAACAATTTGGCTAGATCTTTATTCTCTATCTATCAACATGAAATTTAAAGCATGAATGAGTCAAGATTAAATTATTTGACCACCATGGATTGTGGCATTTTGGACAAGCTGCACACAATCTTATTTTGCAAAGTAAAGTAAAAAGGTAGTGGAATTTAAATTTGAACACTTTCATGATCTATTTTTATCTCTTTTGGGGTTCATATTTTTCACTTTTTTGACCTTTCCTTTTGTCCTTTGATTATTATTTTAGGACATACCCTCTTTAAATTTTTTAATTTTTAATATGGAAAACATTTTGCAAAAAGAAAATGTACAATATTACAAGTCTAACCATATCCAATTCAAAATTATGAATCCTATTATTATAAGACCCTAACAGTGGCTCCACATGGGGATGACATTTCCTGGTGAAATGTCAAGAACTTTAAGATCAGTAGCCTTTGAAATTTTTGACTATAGTGCCTTGTAACTACTCCTTTGTAATTTGCTTTATTCATAATTAGTATGGTAAGCCTTTCAAAACTTAGGGCCTTCTCTCCGGGTTTCAACTTTAAAAGATTACCATCCAATCCAATCTAAACTCTACAATGTTATATACAATGAGCAAATTAAAATGAACTATTGTTAATCTGTGGATAAGTAATGCTTCAGCATTCTACCATTGAATGGTTCTCCTCGTAGATTTGTTCCATCTAACTATCTCAAGAAAAATGCATTGTTGCCTCTATAACCATAAATGATATATGGGCCTTGCCATAGGAAATCAAACTTACCATGTTTACCCTTCTCTTCTATTCTAGAATCCCATTTGAATACTTTATCACCTATGTAAAAATCATCAACTTTGGTTTTCTTGTCAAAAATCTTTTTGATTTTATCCTGGATCACTTGTGATTTGTCATAGACTTCTTCTCTGGTTTGTTGCAAGTGTATTGTCTTATTTAACCTCCTTTGGATATCATGTGTTTCTACTTGCAACTCTTGGACCATTTTCCTCATTGGTACTCCTAAAAGGGATGGAAAAAAAACATCCATTCCATATACTAGCTGATAAGGAGATGTATCAATGGACTTTTTGGTAGTTAGTCTATTTGCCCATAAGGCATTGACCAACATTTCGTTCCAGGTCTTCTTGTTGTCTTCTAGCAGTTTCTTGTTGATATTGACAAGGATTTTGTTTGAGGATTCTGCAAGTCCATTACCTTGAGGGTAATAGGCAGTGGAATGGCCAAGGGTAATGTGATATCTATTACGAAAGTCGATCATTTTCTTGGATTTAAAAGCAGCTACATTATCAGTAATGAGCTTTTGGGGGCATCCAAATCTAGAGAGGATATTGTTTTCAAGGAGTGAGATGATGACAAAGTTTGTGGCTTATTTAGAAGGGATGGCTTCTATCCATTTAGTAAGGTAATCAGTGTCTGTCAAAATCCACTTATGCCGGGCTAAGGAGGATGGGTGAATTTCCCCAATGAAGTCTAAACCCCATTGTTGAAATGGCACTTATGTGGATATCAGTTTGAGAGGTAAAGGTAACAGCTTCCTTTTTCCCTCAGATATTTGACACTTGTGACAGGAGGCCACATATTTCTTGACATTTGCAAAAAGGGTGGTCTAGTAGAATCCTTCCCTTAAAACCTTATCAGTAGTTGTTTTCCAAATTAGGTGTCCTCCATAATCTCCTGCATGAAATTCTTGGATAACTTTGTCAACCTCATCTTTTAATAAGAAATTCAATAAAATTCCACCATCATCTTTCCAAAATAAAGCATTGTCTATGATACAATATTTCATTGATTTCATTTTCAAAAATCTAGCTTCAATTCTAGATAAAATAGGAGGAGCTTGTAAATTTAGTAAAACAAATATGATATTTGCATACCAAGGTGAATCTATAAAATGTTCACTGATCTGTGGAGTGGCCATCTCTTCATTATCATCTAGGGAACCAATTAAATTTATATCTAACGCTTGACAGTTCAATTCAGCTATGAGTTTAGCTAAACCTTGGTCTTTGATAAGTTTTTAGGCTTTAT
This sequence comes from Pinus taeda, assembly GCA_000404065.3. Classification (NCBI taxonomy): domain Eukaryota; kingdom Viridiplantae; phylum Streptophyta; class Pinopsida; order Pinales; family Pinaceae; genus Pinus; species Pinus taeda. Next base: position 21,068 of record APFE031595733.1, on the reverse strand, counting down.
TTCTATGTCATATTCCAAAATAATGGCAATCTGTTTGCCTCTCTTTCCTTCAGGCCCATCCTGTGTCAGAATGTCCATTACTACTGAATTTGGAACATAAGAAATGATGTGTGAATACAAGATTTATACTCTGAAATATTTAATAGCTTTTACTAAAGAAAGTGCTTGTTTTCCCATTATGTTGTACTTTAGTGTAGAATCTCTCAAAGATTTGCTGAAAAATGCAATAGGTTGCTCATATCCTTGATCATTCTTTTGCAACAAGACTGCTACAAGAGTATGTTATGAAGCAAAAGAGAAAATTATAAAATCCTTTTTGAAATCAGGACTTATGAGGACTGGTAATTTAGTAAGGGATTCTTTGATTGCCTGAAAAGACTGTTTAGCCTCTACTGTCCACTTAAGTGCTGAATCTTTCTTTAACATGTTATTTAGTTCTCTAATTAATTCTGCTAAGTTAGAAATGAATCTCCTAAGGAAATTTATTTTGCCTAAGAATGATTGTAATTCTTTGATGTTTCTAGGATGAGTGATGGTAAGGATTGCCTCTATTCTAGTTGGATCTATTCTAATTACATATTTGGATATTATATGTCCTAAGAGTATACCTTCTTCTAGACCAAAGAGTGTCTTTTTGGGATTTAAGGAAATACCAAATTTTCTGCATTTAATAAAAACTCTTCTTAAGTGATCTAGATGCTCACTCTCTAATTTTGAAAACACTGTGATGCCATCTTGGTAAACCGCTAGAAAGTCATGGATTTCCTTTGCAAAGGCTATATCCATTGCTCTTTGGAAGGTGGGCCCTACATTCATTAGTCCAAAAGGCATCTTTAAACACATAAAAGTACCCTAGGGAGTGGTAAATGCAGTCTTTGCTTGATCCTCTAGCTGAACTAAGATTTGGTTGTATCAAGAGAATCCATCAAGCAATGAAATTTTGGATGAGCCTACTACTCTCTAGGGAATGTGGTCCATTTTAGGGAGAGGGTAGTTATCTTTTAATGACACTTTGTTCAAGTTCTTGAAATCAACACAGAGTCCGATTTCTCCTATTTTCTTTCAAGTAGTGACCAAATTAGAGACCCAATTTGAATATATAATTGGTGCTATGATTTGTGCATCATACATCCTTTTCACTTATTTTTCAATTAATGGAATAAGAACCGAATTAATTATCCTAAGATTTTATTTAAAGGGTTTACGATCTTCTTTGATAGGTACCTTATGTTGAATTATGTTGGTATCATAAGATTTAAGGTCTTCATAAATCTAGGGAAAGACATCTTGAAACTCTTTGAACAAACTTATGAATTTAAGCCTTTCTTCTCAAGGTAATGCTTTTGATATTTTGATAAGCTTGGGTTCTTCTTTTGTTGCTATGTTACATTCTTTTATATCTGCTATTAAAGGTTCCACTTTTGGTTTCCTAGCTACATCATTTCCATCAAACAAATCTTCTAATGGGTCTAATCTGTTAGGCAAAAATTTATTTTTATGGTTTAGAGTTTGTAGAAATTCCCACTATAGATCACCTGATAATACAACATACTAAAACAAAATACTTGATCTACTTCTACAAACAAATTTGCGAAAGCTTAATTGATTATGAGCAAGATCAAATAGAACACATATAACAGAGAATGAGAAATCAATCACGCATGAACACCGAAGAATACTCTGGGGAAAGCCTCAGCTAAAAACCTCGATCTCTGTATTATCATACAAGTGGAAATATGTCCGGATTACACAAAGATTTAGCTCACAACCTATCCAGCTCTCAGTACAATCCCTCAATACAGCTCATAGACTGAATAGACACAACATATGTCTTTCTCCAATCCTCCAAGCTTCCTATTTACTTGCGTAGTTTCTCCTATGGTCCAATGTTGCCACTTGTGTGAATTGGCCTCATCCCACACTCATCAAACTCAGAAGTAACTGTGTAATCTCTAAGGAATGAATTCCTTCTACATGCAAGAGATATCCTCAATGGATATTCCTGCAATTGTTAGTACATTGTCCCATCATCTAATCTCAACTGGGTCTCTGACTGAACTGACATGCATGAGTTATTTATGAGCGAATATTCAGTTATCTAAAGTGCAATAGTTACATGCATGCATGCATTAACTAAATGAACTCACAATCAGTTCCACAAACTGTTGGAACTAATCTATCTGGACATAACTCAGTTAACTAAGCTAACTCACTACAACTCAAAGTACAACTCATCCTGATCTCCTTTAATCAAGGGATAACTTCCTCAATCAAAGGGGAAACTATCGCATGTCTTCACATAGACTTCATGTTTGATTTTCTACAACTAATTAACTCAAGATGAATTAATTAATTATTTTACAAACAACTGCTAAGATCAAATTCAAATTTTAATTCTCAATTTTAGTTTAGTGGCTAACTAAAATTGGAATGTATCCCGAAATGCTATTTATAGCAGTGCTATTTTTAGCATTTCTTGTTGCTATTTTCAACAAAATTTCAGGGTCATTATTCATTATTTCTTCTATTTATACCTTTTCTAAGTTATCTATTTCTAATTTAGTGAAACTAGTAGGTTTATCTATGTCTAAATCATTTCTATCTATCTCACTATCTATGTTATTATCTACTATACAATCAGTATCTATATTACAGTTTTGAAACTCTCCTTCAGCTTTCATGAACTCATAAATTTGAGAATCTTGTGAAAAAATCTGCCAATATTTCAAATTGTCAGGTATAACAGGCCTATGTCTCACTCCTACAGTGTACTTGTGGTTGGGCTGAAAAGGCAATTTGCAGGTACTAGCAAAAGTGGCTAGACTGTGAGCTTGCATATTTTGTTTCCTAGGAATAGCAGCAAAATAAGTTTCAAGAAGGTCCTTAATCAAATCTAAGACAATCTCTCTGTATTGGCTAAGCTTGGGATTATTCACACAGTATTCACCTTTGATTATTTTATAATCAATTCTGAGTCTCCCATGATAGAAACTTTCTTGGCTTCCAATTTTCTAACAATTTGCAGTCATAAGATTAGACCTTCATATTCTACCATGTTGTTTGTACATTTAAAGTTTAATATAAAGGCATGACCTTCATAATTCTTATTTTCCATGTTATGTATCCAAACTCCTGCACCTACTCCTAATCTAATTACAGAGCCATAAAAATACAAATGCCACAAAGACTCATGAAATATGTTTTCAATATTAGGTGATTTGTGTTTTTCTTCTACAACTGTGATTTCATTTCTTCCGTTGTTTGAATTGTACAAGATAAAAGAGTCCATATCAGAATGCATGGAGTATTCTGTGGTTTTTTTGCACTACTCCTTGTGTATTTCATCAAGGTCTCTCTGTAAAGTTTTCTTGGTTGACTAGACACAGAGATGGTGGCATATGAGATGTCTAACTGTAGAGATCCCTGCAATTTTGCTTCCCATGAGTGAGATAACAACATTCCATACTTGGGTGGGATATCAAAAACTACTATGTCCATGACAATGCTCTTTGCTGGGAACTAGACTAGAGTCACACATAAATATTTAATCAGGCCAAGGCATTTGACTTGGCTAGAATCAAAGGAAAAGAGGTCCTTGTATGGTCTGGTGATATCTAAGTTTAATCTCTCCATGATTGATTTTGGCATTAAGTTATGGGATTCCCATGAATCGAGCATAACATTATGTAAAATTTTATTGTGAACATTCAAGCTATTGTTGAATGGAGGAATACCCCCTTGTTGATGTGTGCCATTTACTTCTGGGCCAAACAATAACTCAGGTTGATCATCACTAAGGTTTACAACATCTTCTCCTTCACCTATGTTTAGTGTTTGAATGATTTGTGCTTTACATGATTCATTTTTCATTAACTTTGTCAAAGGAACTGATATTTTCAATTTGGGTATCTCAATCTTAATTTTGAATGGCAATTGAGTTTTTCTTGATTGGATGAGATCTTCCTTAGCAAATGTGGTTTGTGTATTTTTATCTTCTTTTCTAGTATTTGACAATCCAGTTTGTGTATCAACAGTTTTGTTTTGAATTCTCTTATTTGGAATGATTTGAGTAACAGTTTTAGTTTGAGTTTCAGATGAAGTTATATCTAAAAATTTTTGTCTAGAAGCCTCCTGAGTTCTACTAGGGAGAATTTGTAGAACTTTATTTACAGGAGCTTCTGTTACCTTTTTAGTTTGGGTTTGGATTGATCTCTTAGTGGGAATTTCAGTATTATTTTTGCTTCTAAAGCAGTATTGTTTGTGAACTTCATATATAGCAGATTCATAGCTTTGTTTGAAGTCAAAGGACTCTCTAGATTCTATTTGTAATTGTTGTAGAATGTACAATTCATGTTCTTCCTGAGTAAGAAAAACAACATCTTCCTTTTTAATTCATAATAAATTTATCTGGGTACCCTCCTCTTCTTCATGGTTTTGTGAACCCTCAGCATAGTTTTCCTGGAAAGGAGGTCTAATCTGCTGATCTGGTATAGCATTTTCTCTAGTGTTAGGATTTTTCCTAAAGTTGGGGTTTCTTATTGGGGGTTGTTGTTGATTCTCCCACTGATTTTTTCTTTCCATGTTTTCTAATCTATCCATTATCCTTTCTAAACTTTTGGCTAGACTGTCTATTTTACCATCAGAAGTGGAGGTTTCCTCTTTAATGATAATTCTTTTCTCATTTCTCATCCTATCTTTTTTAGCTAATAAATTGGTTTCTACACTAACAAAATTACTTTGCATTTGTTCCAATGTCTCAGGGTTTCTTTTCCTTAATTGGTATGACATATTAGTGTCAAAACCATAAGGGAATTTGATGAGTGCTAGGTCTGGTGGAGGTTTAATATTAGCAGGGATTGCATTATAGATACTATTGAACCTACTACAATAATCCTAAACTGATTCATTAGGAACTCTTATAATGTTATCATATTCAGATTATATTTGCAGAGGGCTTTTCTTTCTTTCCCATCTATCAATACATAATCTATGAAAAGCAGCTAAATTTGCAATATGATTAGTAGCTAAACCTTTAAACTATTTGTTTACATCCCTTGTCAGTGGTTGCGAAAATAACCTCATTTGGACATTAGACTCATCAATCTCATGAAATTAAAAATAGTCAGTCATTTTATTCACATGTTGTTGGGAATTCTTAGCCTTTTAACCAATTAACAGTTACATTTTGGCGTGGAATTTATTGAATGAATAGTGGGTAGTTTTTGGTTTAGGCGAGGAGGTGATTTTGTGTGATATCGCACTCCTTTTGGACAAGAGGTATTTTTCACGTGCCCGCAATATAACCTGGTGTCGCCACGTAGCAGAACAATGCACAACCAAAACCACGAATCTCGCGTGCTCTCGAGCTGTTAACGGTTTGATGATGAATCTGGGTGATATGGCTATGCGTGTTGGATCTGGGGGTGGGAGATTGGAGAGATATCACGCAATTGAGTTGCAAAGATGGAGTTTGGAAAGTGGTTGGCAAGGCTCGAGGTTTAATTACAAAGAATTGTAATTAATTAACAAATAAAGTCGGGATTTAATATAAGCAGCAGGCTAATAAAGGTTGGACCATGTGTTATGTGGCGGGGATTTTTTAATTGCACCAAGGGTTGGTGGGTTAAAAAAGGGTATCGGGGAAATATAAAGTATGGGACGTTAATTACATAATGTGGGGGCATAGTAATTAATAGGTTAGGATAAAGGGTTTTTGTGGGTTTTTAAGGGGAAAAGGAAACTAATAATGGGAGAAAGTGATATATATAATGGGGAATGAGTTTCACACTAGGAAAAGGGGTTTTCGGAAGGGGGAATGATTTTTGAAGGGTAATATCTAGGGAAATGTGTGAAACCAAGGGGTAAAGGTGAAAATGAGGGGGAAGGGTATTTGTAAGTAATGAAGGGATAACGGGGGGAATTAGAAAATAAGTATGTGGGGGTGTAGTGAAATGAGGGGAAATTAGAAAACAAGCTTGGTGAATATCCTTTCTTTTTCTCAACTCCTCCTGCACATGAAACATAGGATTAAGCATGATAAATGTGCTTTTGACTTAGAAAATTTGTGCACTTTGCAAAACTTCTTCTACCTGCCCTTTATTTACCCTAACATTTTTTCTTCATTTCAATGGGTGCATTTGAGCTTGCTGACCCTTTATTTCCTTTTCTTTCGATAAGAAGACTATCTAATTCTAACTTTATAATTTCCAATGGCTCAGATTAAACTGATGAGCTCATTATTATTCTCTACCTAACTAATGATATGTCAACATTAAGCAGTTTGGCTAGATCATTATTCTTTATCTATCAAAATGAAATTTAAAGCATAAATGAGTCAAAATTAAACTATTTGACCACCATTGATTTTGGCATTTTGGACAAGCTTCACACAATCTTATTTTGCAAAGTAAAGTAAAAAGGTAGTGGCATTTAAATTTGCACACTTTCATGATCTATTTTTATCTCTTTTGGGGTTCATATTTTTCACTTTTTTGATCTTTCTTTTTGTCCTTTGATTATTCTTTTAGGACATACCCCCTTTACATTTTCTAATTCTTAATATGGAAAACATTTTGTAGAAAGAAAAAGTATGTACAATATTACAAGACTAACCATAGCCAATTCAAAATTATGAATCCTACCATTATAAGACCCTAACAATGGCTCCACATGGGGATGGAATTTCCTGGTGAAATGTCAAGAACTTTAAGATCAATAGCCTTTGAAATTTTTGACTATAGTGCCTTGTAATTGCTCCTCTGTAATCTGCTTTATTCATACTTATGATGGTAAACCTTTCAAAGCATAGGGCCTTCTCTCCGGGCTTCACCATCCAATCCAATATAAACTACACAATGTTATATACAAAGAGAAAAGTAAAATGAACTACTGTTAATCTGTGGATAAGTAATGCTTCAACATTCTACCATTGATTGGTCCTCCTGGTAGATCTTTTCCATCTAATTGTCTCAAGAAAAATGCATTGTTGCCTCTGTAACCATAAATGATATATGGTCCTTGCCATAGGAAATCATACTTACCATGTTTACCCTTCTCTTCTCTTCAAGAATCCCATTTGAGTACTTTATCACCAATGTAAAAATCATCAGATTTGGTTTTCTTGTCAAAAATCTTTTTGATTTTATCTTGGATCACTTGTGATTTGTCATAGACTTCTTCTCTGGTTTGTTGCAAGTGTATTGTCTAATTTATCCTCCGTTGGATATCATTTGGTTCTACTTGCAACCCTTGGACCATTTTCATCACTGGTACTCATAAAGAGGATGGAAAAACAACATCTATTCCATATGCTAGCTGATAAGGTGATGTACTAATGGAGTTTTTGGTAGTTAGTCTGTCTGCCCATAAGGCATTGACCAACTTTCTGTTCCAGGTCTTCTTGTTGTCTTCTAGCAGTTTCTTGATAATATTGACAAGGCTTTTGTTTGAGGATTCTACAAGTCCATTACCTTGAGGGTAATAGGCAGTGGAATGGCCAAGGGTAATGTGATATCTGTTACAGAATTCAATCATTTTATTGGATTTAAAAGCAGCTGCATTATCACTAATGAGCTTTTGGGGGCATCCAAATCTAGAGAGGATATTGTTTTCAAGGGATGAGATGATGACAGAGTTTGTGGCTTGTCTAGAAGGGATGAATTCTATCCATTTAGTAAAGTAATCAATGTCTATCAAAATCCACTTATGTCTGGTTGAGGAGGATGGGTGAATTTCCCGAATAAAGTCTAAATTCCATTGTTGAAATGACACTTCTGTGGATATGGGTTTGAGAGGTAAAGGTAAGAGCTTCCTTTTTCTCTCAAATATTTGGCACTTGTAACAGGAGGCCACATATTTCTTGACATCTGCAAAAAGGATGGGTCAGTAAAAACCTGCCTTTAAAAACTTATCGGCATTTGTTTTCTAATATAGGTGTCCTCCAAAATCTCTTGCATGAAATTCTTGCATAAATATGTCAGCCTCATCTTTTAAGAAGTAATTCAATAAAATTCCACCATTATCTTTCTAAAAGAAAGCGTTGTCTATGATACGATATTTCATTGATTTCATTTTCAAAAATCTAGCTTTAGTTGTAGATAAACTAGGAGGAGATTTTAAATTTAGTAAAACAAATATGATATCTGCATATCGAGGTGAATCTATAAAAGGTTCACTGATCTGTGGAGTCGCCATCTCTTCATGATCATCTAGGGCATCAATGAAATTTATATCTAAGGCTTGACAATTCAATTCAGCCACGAGTTTAGCTAAATCTTGGCCTTTGATAATTTTTGTAGGCTTTATTTCTATTTCATATTCCAAAATAGTGGCAATCCATTTGCCTTTG
>APFE031595733.1:0-12711 GCA_000404065.3 Pinus taeda | reverse complement strand
GAAATGGAAATAAACTAGCTAGGGCGATGGTAGCTTATCTCTGAGAAGAGATGTGTTGGCTACATGCCTCTGAACTGACTTACAATGAGGCTCGAAGGCCTATTTATTATTGAGAAACAATGAAAAACCCTTAACATTCCAAAACCTAATCCTAGGAGATGAAACACCAAACTGTGGGCCCCGTTTGGGGGTAAGTTGGTACATCAACTTCCCGGGGTCGTATCTTTAGCATATGATCTCCGTTTGACGCGTACAATAGCTCATTAGAAAGATCTATTCGAGCAATATCATTCTTGGAATGGGCAACATCGGTCCATGTTCCATGGACCCGTGTTGCCCCTGGATTCCCCAAAAAAGTCGTTTAGGGCCTCAAAACGGCTCTGGAAGTTCAGGACCCGAAAAACTGCTAAAAATAGTAAGTTGTGCTACAATTAAGGAAACTGAAAATGCTGAGAAAGACAATGGTGGGGGTCCATGTGGACTTGGCAGGTGGCCACCAATAACCACCTGGATCACTTTGTTTCCTTCAGGCTCATCCTGTGTCAGAATGTCCTTTACTACTAAATTTGGAACATAAGCAATTATGTGTGAATACAAGATGTATACTCTGAAATCTTTAATAGCTTTTACTAAAGCAAGTGTTTGTTTTTCCATTACGTTGTACTTTAGTGTAGCATCTCTCAAATATTTGCTGAAAAATGCAATAGGTTGCTCATATCCTTGATCATTATTTTTCAACAAGATTGTTGCAATAGTATGTTCTAAAGCAAAATAAAAAATTATAAAATCCTTTTTGAAATCAAGATTTATGAGGACTAGTGTTTTAGTAAGGGCTTCTTTAATTGCCTCAAAATATTGTTTATCATCTACTGTCCACTTAAGTGTTGAATATTTCTTTAACATTTTATTTAGTTCTCTAATTAATTCTGCTAAGTTAGAAATGAATCTCCTAAGGAAATTTATTTTTCCTAAGAATGACTGTAATTCTGTGATGTTGCTAGGATGAGTGATGGTTAGGATTGCCTCTATTATAGCTGGGTCTATTCTAATTCCATCTTTGGATATTATGTGTCCCAAGAATTTACCTTCTTCTAGACCAAAGAGTGTCTTCTTGGGATTTAAGGAAATACCAAATTTTCTGCATTTAATAAAAACTCTTCTTAAGTGATCTAGATTCTCACTATCTGATTTTGAAAGCACTATGATGTCATCTTGGTAAACCACTAGAAATTCATGGATTTCCTTTGAAAAGGCTATATCCATTGCACTTTGGAAGGTATCCCCTGCATTCATTAGTCTAAAAGACACCTTTATATACATAAAAGTACCCCAGGGAGTGGTAAATGCAGTCTTTGCTTGATCCTTTGGTTGAACTAAGATTTGGTTGTATCCAAAGAATCCACCAAGCAATGAAATTTTGGATGAGCCTACTACCCTTTTGAGAATGTGGTCCATTTTAGGGAGAGGGTAGTTATCTTTTAATGACACTTTGTTCAAGTTCCTAAAATCAACACAGAGTCTGATTTCTCTTGTTTTCTTTCTAGTAATGAATAAATTAGAGACCCAGTCTGAATATCTAATTGGTGCTATGATTTGTGCATCATACATCCTTTTCACTTCTTTTCCAATTAATGGCATAAGAACTGGATTAATTATCCTAAGATTCTTTTTAAATGGACCTTCTTTGATAGGTATCTTATGTTGAATTACACTGGTATCATAAGATTTAAGGTCTTCATGACTCTAGCAAAAGACATCTTGAAACTCTTTGTACAGACTTATGTATTTAATCTTTTTGTCTGGAGGTAATGATTCTGATATTTTGATAAGCTTGGGTTTTTATTTTGTTCCTATGTTACATTCTTCTATATATTCTCTTAAACGTTCCATTTTTGGTTTCCTAACTACATCATTTGTATCAAACAAATCTTCTAATGGGACTAATCCCTTAGGCAAAAAGTTATTTTTAAGGTTTAGAATTTTAGGATCATCATTCATTATTTCTTCTATTTCTACCTTTTCTAAGTTATCTATTTCCAATTTAGTGAAACTAGTGGTTTTTTCTATGTCTAAAGCATTTATACGCATATCACTATCTACGTTATTATCTATTGTACAATCATTATCTATAATGCAGTTTTGAAAATTTCCTTCAGCATTTATGAAATCATAAATTTGAGAATCTTGTGAAAAAATCTGCCAATATTTCAAATTGTTAGGTATAATAGGCCTATGTCTCACTTCTACAGTGTACTTGTAGTTGGGTTGAAAAGGCAATTTGCAGGTACTAGCAAAAGTGGTCAGACTGTGAGCTTGCATATTCTGTTTCCTAGGAATAACAGCAAAATTAGTTTCAAGAAGGTCCTTAATCAAATATAAGACATTCTCTTTGTCTTGGCTAAGTATGAGATTATTCATAGAGTATTCATCTTTGATTTGTTTTATAATCAATTCTGGGTCTGCCATGATAGAAACTCTCTTGGCTCCCAATTTTCTAACAATTTGCAGTCCTAAGATTAGAGCTTCATATTTTTCCATGTTGTTTGTACATTTAAATTTTAATCTAAAGGAATGGCCTTCAAGATGATTAATTTCCATGTTATGGATCCAAACCCTTGCAACTAATCTTAATCTATTTATAGAGCCATCAAAATACAAATGCCATAGAGACTCTTGAAATATGTTTTCACTATTAGGTGATTTTTTTTTTTCTTCTACAACTATGATTTCATTTTTTGAATTGTCTAAATTGTACAAGATAAAAGAGTCCATATCATAATGCATGGAGTATATGGGGATATTATGTGGTTTTTTGACACTACTCACCATGTATTTCATCAAGGTCTCTTTGTAAATTTTTCTTGGTTGACCAAACACAAAGATGGTGGCATATGACATGTCTAATTGTAGATATCCTTGCAATTTTGCTCCCCATGAGTGAGATAACATCATTCCATACTTGGGTGGGATATCAGCAACTACTATGTCCATGACAATTGTCTTTGCTAGGCACTAGACTAGAGTCACACACAAGTCTTTAATCAGGCAAAGGCATTTGACTTGGCTAGAATCAAAGGAAAATAGGTCCTTGTATGGTTTGGTGATATCTAAGTTTAATCTCTCCATGATTGCTTTTAGCATTAAGTTATGGGATGCCCCTGAATCTAGCATAGCATTATGTAAGATTTTATCATGAACATTCAAGCTAAAGTAGAATGGAGGAATACCCCCTTGCTAATGTGTGTCATTTACTTCTGGGCCAAACAATAACTCAGGTTGATCATCACTAAGGTTTACATCATCTTCTCCTTCACCTATGTTTAGTGTTTGAATGATTTGTGCTTTATATGATTCATTTTTCACTAACTTTGTCAAAGGAACTGAAATTTTCAATTTGGGTATCTTAGTCTTAATGTTGAATGGCAATTGAGTTTTGCTTGATTGGATGAGATCTCCCTTAGAACATATGTATTTTTATATTCTTTTCCAGTATTTGGCAATTCAGTTTGTGTATCAACAGTTTTGTTTTGAATTCTCTTATTTTGAATGATTTGAGCAACAATTCTAGTTTGAGTTTCAGATGAAGTTATATCAACAAATTTTGGGCTGGAAGCCTCCTGAGTTCCTTTAGGGAGAATTTGTAACACTTTGGTTACAAGAGCTTCTATTATCTTTTTAGTTTGGGTTTGGATTGATTTTTTAGTGGGAATTTCAATATTCTTTTAGCTTCTAAGGTTGTACTATTTGTGAACTTCATATATAGCAAATTCATAGCCTTGTTTGAAGTCAAAGGACTCTCCAAATTCTAATTGCAATTGTTGTAGCATGTACAATTCTTGTTCTTCCTGAGTAAGAAGAACAACATCTTCATTTTTAATACCTAATAGATTTATCTAGTTATCCTCCTCTTCTTCATGGTATTGTGAACCCTCGGCATAGTTTCCCTGGAAAGGAGGTCTAATCTGCTGAGTTGGTATAACATTTTTTCTAGTGTTACGATTTTTCCTAAAGTTGGGGTTTCTTATTGGGGGTGGGTGTTGATTCTCCCATTGAGTTTTTATTTCCATGTTTTCTAATCTATCCACTATCATTTCTACACTTTTGGCTAGACTATCTATTTTACCATCATAAGTGGAGGTTTCCTCTTTAATGACAAATCTTTTCTCATTTCTCATCCTAGCTTTTTTAGCTAATAAATTGGCTTCTACACTAACATCATTACTTTTCATTTGTTCCAATGTCTCAGGATTTCGTTCCCTTAATGGGTATGACATATCAGTCTCAAAACCATCAAGGAATTTGATTAGTGCTAGGTTTGGTGGAGGTTTAATATTAGCAGGGATTGCATTATAGATGTTGTTGAACCTAGTACAATAATCCTAAACCGATTCATTAGGAGATCTTCTAATGTTATCATATTCAGATGGTATTTGCAGAGGATTTTCTTTCCCATCTATCAATAAATAATCTATGAAAAACAACTAAATTTGTAATATGCTTAGCAGGTAAGCCTTTAAACCATTTCTCTACATCCCCTGTCAGTGTTTGGGGAAATAACCTCATTTAGACATCAAACTCATCAATCTCATGCAATTCAAAATAGTTAGTCATTTTATTCACATGCTGTTGGGAACTCTCGGCATTTTAACCAATTAACGGTTACATTTTGGTGCCGAATTTATTGAATGAATAGTGGGCCATTTTTGGTTTAGGCGGGGAGGTGGTTTTGTGCGATATCACATTGCTTTTGGATGGCAGGTGGTATTTATCATGAGCATGCGATATAACCTGGGGTCGCCACATAGCAGAACAATGGCCAACTAAAACCGTGAATCTCACATGCTCTCCGGCTATGAATGGTCGGACAATGAATCCACGCAATATGGTTGTGTGCCATTGGATCTGGGGGTGGGAGATCAAAGTTATATCATGTAGTTGAGTTGCATGGAAGGATTCTGGAAAGTGGTTGGCGAGACTCAAGTTTTAATTACAAAGACTCGTAATTAATTAATAAATAATATCGGGATTTAATATAAGCAGCGGGCTAATAAAGGTGGGACCATGGGTTATGTGATGGGGTTTTCTTAACTACACCAAGGGTTGGTGGGTTAAAAAGGGTATCGGGGAAATAAAAATTGGGGGACGTTAATTACATAATGTGGGGGCATAGTAAATAAAAATTTACGATAAAGGGTTTTGTGGGTTTTTAAGGGGAAAAGGAAATTAATAATGGGGGAAAGTGATATTTGTAAGGGGGAATGGGTTTCACACTAGGGAAAGGGGTTTTGGGAAGGGGGAATGTTTTTTGAAGGGCAATAGCTAGGGAAATGTGTGAAACCAAGGGTGAAGGTCAAAATGAGGGGGAAGGGTATTTGTAAATAATGAAGGGATAATGGGGGGAATTAGCAAATAGGTATGTGGGGGTGTAGTGAAATGAGGAAAAATTAGTAAACAAGTTTGGTGAATATCCTTTCCTTTTCTCAAATCATCCTGCACATGAAACATAGGATTAAGCATGATAAATGTGCTTTTGACTTAGCAAATTTGTGCACTTTGCAAAACTTCTTCTACCTACCCTTTATTTACCCTAAGATTTTTTCTTCATTTCAATGGGTGCATTTGAGCTTGCTGACCCTTTATTTCCTTTTCTTTTGATAAGAAAACTATCTAATTCTAACTTATAACTTCCAATGGCTCAGATTAAACTGATGAGCTCATTATTATTCTCTACCTAACTAATGATCTGCCAAGATTAAACAGTTTGGCTAGATCTTTATTCTCTATCCGTCAACATGAAATTTAAAGCATGAATGAGTCAAGATTAAACTATTTGAACCCCATGGATTGTGGTATTTTGGACAAGTTGTACACAATCTAGTTTTGCAAAGTAAAGTAAAAACGTAGTGGCATTTAAATTTGCACACTTTCATGATCTATTTTTATCTCTTTTGGGGTTCATATTTTTCACTTTTTTTATCTTTCTTTTTGTCCTTTGATTCTTCTTTTAGGACATACCCTCTTTACATTTTTTAATTTTTAATATGGAAAACATTTTGTAGAAAGAAAAAGTATGTACAATATTACGAGACTAACCATAGCCAATTCAAAATTATGAATCCTACTATTATAGGACCCTAATAGAAACAACTAGAAAATAAAGAAATAAACCCACAACACCATGGCTATGCAAGAAATGGAAAGGCTAGGCAAATGCACTTGCAATCCAAGCAATCCTCCATGGCAGTGTGTTGAAGCCCCGAAAATCGGGTCTACAACAAGGGGGATACGCACCCGTTCCGGACCTTGGTTAACAGCTCCTTTTCCATTTGGTATAGTGGGTCTGACTGGGGATATGGGACCAGTTTCCCAATATATATATGTGTGTGTGTGTTGAGAATTGATATTTCCTTTCTAATAATTCCTATGTAAAATGATATTCTAAATCTAATCTAACAACATGCAATTGTATTCTAATGAACAGAAATATCTAATTCTAAACTAACCCATGATTTAATCTTTTCGTTATGCGATCTAAAATGATTTCAAATAACAATTGGTAATAAAGATCATTCAACTGCTATGAGAAAAGAATTCAATAAAGATAAACCATTTTGTACAAAGAGTTAGACGAAACAATTGTGAAAAACGTATCACATAATAAGCTACTCATATATTAAGCATAAATAAATAGCTATCACCGTACAGAAGTGCCAAATGATAACTCAAGCATTCACGCATTCATATATAAATAACTAAAAATGAATATCACCTTAACACATAAGAAGAAATAGTCAAGAGATAAAAGTACCATTTATAACTAGTTCTACTCATGAGCTTCAAGCAATAATGATTTATCTCTTCTTAATCCAACATCCACCAAGAGTACAAAAGTGCAACATCAGTAGTAGATATTAAATGCAGATATCAATAAATCTTGTTCCATTCATTCTTCAAAACCTCCTCGGAGGGTGCAAAAGTGCATGTTCTGAGGACAATTTTTTGACAAATTTCAGGACCCTTATTTAAATGCATGAGAATGGTTTAAATACTACTAACTAAATCTAAAAATAATTTATTGCAAAAATGTAGGATGCGGTTTAAATAACTGTCCTCATTTCAAGAAAATCTAAAGAAAAATTAAAACTAAAATTGAATCTAAAACTAAAACTAACCACTAACTATCTGTGTATCTGTTCCTTGTAATCGCAAGCATTCAGCATTTGCTTGAGGAGAGTTGGCTGGTCGACTTTTGACATTAATTGTCATGTGAAAATGGAATTAGCAAGTGTTGATGCCATCTTCTTAGCAGAATTGATGATACATTTGAGAGTCATGCACTGGCTGTGTGGTTTTACCAAGTACGTCCACTAAGAATCCCAATTCAACTTGGTAAACCTTTTGATGGATTATGCCCTTTCTTGAGCCTTTTGTCTCCATCTTGTCCATAGATGTTGTACATTCAGTAGATATCTACATACGACTTGATGATATACTTGATAAATACAACTGGTCTAGAGTTCAAGTTTTTCCTTTCACCTTTAGCGCTTTTTCCTATAAATTTCCGGGCTTATAGGCGACTGAGCAATTAGAGGCTTTCCATCTCAAGGGGTTTTGTCTGGTGATGCGTGATTAGCGCTAGGCGCTAATCGCGTATTAGAAACTGCCTTCGTTTCTCGATTTGGGCTTCCCTGGTGCGATTTTTGCCTCTTGCACACTTCTTGTTGGAGAATATAAAGCTTAAATTTTGTGAAAATAACGACACTATGAGTTTGTGGTTTTGAGCTTTAAATTCTCTATACGTGATATCATCATTATCTAGTACCCATTTAACCATGTCCGAGTATGGAAGAATTTTGGGCCTGGCCGCTATTCGGTACAAGAACGAACATGCTAGTTCTGTAATAGACGCCTCAGAAGACTCGTGTGAGTCTACAGTAGCCGTAACCTCCATTACCTTGGGATTTTCTTCCTCAAGTAGATTGTACATGCCTTCCCAAGTAGTAATATCGACATCTTTATTATAGGTGGTGTCCATGTATAAGGGCGTCATTTATTGATCTTCAGAACTCAGAGCTTTACCCTTCTTTCCCATAATATCCTGAACACTACTATGTATACTTCACTGCTCTTTGCTCTTACAGTTTACAAATGAGGTGAGAATAATGATAAGAAAAAGGTTACGGGAAAGCTTTAAATGCCGAAAACATATAAAATATATCACCTTACGTGAAATGGCTCTTCGATCAGATCAAAACCATATTTCATTAATGATTGCCAACTAACTCATTGATTAACATTAATGCGCATAACTGGGCATCAGTTTATGGAAAAAGCTTTTTCGAACAACAACCCCTGAAGACCTGCGATAAGGCGATTTTGCGATTTGCTTCGCAATATCGCAGATCGCAATATCGCAAATTGCAATATCGCAGATCGTAATATCACAAATTTGTTGCATGTGGTAATCATCCGTTAATGTGTTTTCTGCGAAATGCAATTTGCGACATGCACCATCGCATATCGGCGGTTTGAGGCATTTCAGCTTAAGTAATCGTTGAAGCATGCGATGTGATGAGGATCTTTTGATGCGTGATTTCACATCGCGATTTCACAATCTTAGAGATTCCGCTTGTAGGAAGGAATTCATTACCTTTTTGCGATGTGACGCTCTTTAAGGAATGATTTTATTCTAACTTATCAGAAAACTTAAGTCTTTTTAGATTTTTCAAGGGTATTCTTCTAAGTTTATGATAGTAAGTTTTATTGAAAAAGGAAATACAAGCATTAATCTATTTTTTAGTTTTTGAGTAAGGGTCCCTACTTATTTAGTGTTCGTGATAAAACTAAATAAGAAGGGGGGTTGTTGTTGGCTACAACAATTGGTGATTGACTTAGAAGAACCAGTTATCTCTGCTTTTCTTTTGAATTTTCTAAACTTCCAAAACGGAATTTTTTCTAGAAAATCAAACTTTATTATAGAAAGATAAAGTACATTATGCTTTTAGTTGTCTATGATAGTTTGTTTCTTCTATGTTAACTTTGGTTTTTTACTTCCTCGAGCTAGTCATTGCATCTACATTAGTCACTACTTGGTTTATAAAGATAAAAACAAATATTTCTATGTAAATCAATTTTAAATTTGCTCATTTGTTGTAGGTAGAGTCTTTGCTGCCAGCAAGTGTTTATAGCCTTGACAGGGTTACCTGTTACCCAGCAATGATCTTGTATCCCACTTGGAGAAACATACAATTTTCAAAGAGAAATCCATATCCACACTTATTTCTTTCATTTTCTTTTAATCCTTAAAGAACAATGCCTTGGTTTGGTAGCAAAATTATGACAGTGCCACTCACTTGATTTATAGCTTTGCTGAACAAGCTAGCTCATGATGAGACCCCTTGTCTTTTGATTGCAACAATCTTAAGTCATTGTCCTGTTGTGGTATGCAGTTTTGGCAAAGTCAACAAGCTATAATATCTATGATCATGATAAGTAGGCTCGTGATGAGACCTCTTATTATTTAAGTTAAAGTGTATCATTGGATTATTCCTTGAAGCTCATAATTCCCTAGGTGGGGAGGAAGTCATTGTTTCCTTAATAATAGCTCTGGACGACAATGGTAGAGTTTTTGGAAAGAGATTTTCTATAGAGAATCTTCGTTTTGTTATTGATACCTTTCATTTGACTTATATAAAACAAATTCCTACTAAAGGTTGCTTTTTATCAAAATTTACAAGGTTGAAACTAGTATCATTTTCAGGTTTATAGCCTTTGACTATATCTTTCAATAATAATGACCAATTTTCTAAAACAATTCTATTTACACAAGCAAAAAATCAAAATCTAAAAGAAATACTTTTCCTTTTCGTGAATTCCAAATGTAACCATTTACAATTGGTTTTATTATGAAAATAAAGGAAAAACTAATCTACAAAAATAGAAGAATGATCTCCTATGGAAAGTATTGTTTTGAGGATCTGCCCATTAACAGGTAAAGATTCTCTTTTTCCTGTTAAATCCTGTAACATAAAAGTATATGGGCCTATGATTTCTACAATTTGGAAAGGGCCAAGCCACATTCGTTGAAATTTCGTATGTTTTCCCTTTTCCTCATGAGCCTTGTCCCATTTTAAAACTAGATCTCCCATCTGAAAGTCCTTTCTGGATATCATGTTAGAATCAAAAGAAGCTTTTACTAATGCTTGGTGATGAGAATGAGTTATTTTAGCCTGTTCTCATTGCTCTTCTAGCTTAAGTATTTCCAGCTATCTTAGTTGTAAGGAAGAAGTTGGTGCTTCATAAATATATTGAACTAAGGCCAAAGAGGGAATTGCTAGATGAGTTGGAAGAACCACTTCTTTCCCATAAACTAAACGAAAGAGAGAAGTGCTAATGGAGGCTTTCTGCGTTATTCAATCTACCCATAAAGCATATATTAAAGACTTGTGCCAATTTTTTTGAGTTTGATTAATGGTTCGCTTAATGATTCTGATTAAGTTTTTATTCGTAGATTCAGCTAACCCATTCCCCTGTGGGTAATAATTGGTAGAGTATTTAAGCTTAAAACCTCTTTTGAATATAAATTCAGTCATAGCATTTCCAGAAAAATACGATGCATTATCAAACATTAAAGCAGAAGGTAAACCAAACCTAGTGATTATGAACTGATCTATGAAATCAATGATGTGTTCGGCATTAGCTGTCTCGAGAGGAACTGCTTCTACCCATTTAATAAAATAATCTGTAGTTGTAAGGATATACCTATGTTGTTTAGAAGAGTGAGGAACGAACTCACCTATTATATCCAATCCCCATTGATCAAAAGGTTGTTCAATGTTGACTGGTTGCAAAGGTAATGGTGGTTTTTTTTGTCTCCCAGCAGCATTTTAACAAACTTTACAATTCCTTACATAGCTATGCGCGTCTTTGAATAGTGTGGGAGCCAGTGATAAGCCTGCACATATAATTTTATGTGCAGTAGAATCTCCAACATAATATCCACTTGTTGGTCGATCGTGGAGTTCCTGCAACACCTTTTCAGCTTCAAATTTCTCAAGACATCTAAGGAGAATAGAATCATAATTCATCCTAAAAAGTACATCATTCACGAGCTGATATTGCTTAGCCTTCAACCTTAGATCTCTTTTCTTTGTATAATCGAGGTTTGAAGGAGCATATCCATTCTTTAGATAAAATATGATATTAGTGTATAATGATTCAAAATCGTTTAGGCTTACCTCATACATTTGTATCTCTACATATGGTATTTCAGAAATAAGCGATGCTCCAGCCAACATTTTGCAAAAGCCTTGACCTTTTACAATGCTTGTTGGTTTGATTTCTATGCCATATTCTTGTAAGGCAGTAACCCAATTGGCTCTTTTCTCACCCACATCTTTCTGTACTAAGAGATTTCTTACCGCTCGAAATGGTACTATGATTTTTGTATGGGTTTTAAATAGAAAGGGTCTGAAATACTTAATCGCTTTGAAAACAGCATAAGCTTGTTTTTCGACATCTGAATAGTTTAATTCACCCCCTTGTAGATTTGAACTAAAAAAACAATTGGAGCTTCTGCCTTGTCTTTGTTTGCTTGAGTGAGTATCGTAGCATATGATTTATCAGAGGCAAATGTATATAAAATGAAAGGATTAGAAAAATTTGGAGTTGCTAAAGATGGAGCATTAACATTTGCTTGTTTGATTATATTGAATGCTTCATATTCGTCTTGGCCCCATTTGAAGATTGAGTTCTTTTTAATCATCTCTTGTAAAGAAGATACAATTCTTGAAAAATCTGGAACAAATATCTTTACAAAATTAATCTAGCCAAGGAAAGATTGCATAGCTTTCTTGTTGTGAGGCAAAGGTATTTTGGAAATCTCCTTGATTATGTCAAGATCAATATGGATTCCAAATTTTGACACTATAAATCCAAGAAGTTTTCCTTCACTTAATGCAAAAAATAACCTTTTTGGGTTAAGTGAAATTCCATACCTTTGACAACGTTGGAAGATCTGTTTTAAATCTCTGAGATGATTGCCTCGCTTCTTGGAATATACAGTTATATCATCCAGGTAGATTACTACTAATTTGTTTACTAATCCCTTAAATGCAATGTCCATGGCCCTTTGGAATGTGGCACCAACATTGATCAGACCAAAAGGCATTTCTTGATATGCATAAGTACCCCATTTGGTTCTGAACGTGGTCTTTAATTGATCATCGGGATGGACCAAAACTTGGTTATAGCTGGAGAAACCATCCAAGAAGGACATTAATTCTGACCCTGCAACTACCTGTAATATTTGCTCCATGGGAGGCAAAGGAAAATTATCTTTTTGACAAGCTTTGTTAAGATTTCTAAAGTCAATGCAAATTCTAATATCTCCATTTTTCTTTCTAACGAGAACCATGTTGGAAACCCATTTAAAATGTTAAACGGGAAAAATGATTTTGGCTTTCAATAATTTATTGAGCTCAGATTTGATTTGGTTTTCTAGATTATGATGGATCTTTCTTAGCTTTTGCTGGACAAGTTGTTCATCGTTTATCATTGGGATAATACGCTGAATGATAGAAGTGTCGTAGGTCTTAAGTTCATCGTAGTTCCAAGCAAAGACACTTTTGTATTGTTTCAAGAGATGAACATACGCTAATTTTTCTTTACGATCTAGGCCAAGGCCTAGGTTGATATTTTGTGGCTTGGTAT
>APFE031595713.1:2190-16524 GCA_000404065.3 Pinus taeda | reverse complement strand
ACTGCATTTTTGAAATGAACAGAGTCATCAACATGACTAGATAAAGCAAACAAAGAATTTGTACCTTCATTTGTTGCTTCTTGTGGTGTGCTTGAAGAAGCACATTCACTTTTCCTCAAGGGTGCAACTTGCTGCTCTTGTGTTGGCGCTGTTGTTTGGGGATGCATTTCAGCCATCTCCTCATCATCTTCTTCACGAGA
The DNA here is from genome assembly GCA_000404065.3 of Pinus taeda. Classification (NCBI taxonomy): domain Eukaryota; kingdom Viridiplantae; phylum Streptophyta; class Pinopsida; order Pinales; family Pinaceae; genus Pinus; species Pinus taeda. Next base: position 16,324 of record APFE031595713.1, on the reverse strand, counting down.
CAAACAGTTTTTATCATTCACTGTTTTCTCTAAGATTTTATCATAAGCTTCCTCCTCAATGAACTAAGGTTTTACTGTCTTTACTTTCTCCATGCCTTGATAGGCTATCTTGAGAGTTTCCCATGCTTCTTTGGATGTCGTAGCTGCTTCTATCCTTGGAAACACACTCTCATCCACTGCTCGATACAAGAAGTAGAGGGCCAAAGCATCATTCTTCTTATAGCTCTTCAACAACTTTCTCTCTACCTGAGTTAAGCTATTAAACTCATTTTTATCTGCTGTTTCTTCAAAACCATCCTCAACAAATTGCCATAAATCTTGTGAGGTAAACAGGGCTCTCATAACTATTGCCCAATAGTCATAGTTTTTCTCATTCAATAGTGGAAGCTGAGTATTAAACATACCCATGCTAGTGTTGGCGTTGGCCATTCCTTGCACTTTTAAACTATGCTTCAAATACAGTCTAGTATTTTAAATAACTAGCTGTATATTTAAAAATAACTGAGAAATACCTTGGATCCTTTCTTGACTGTGTCTTCACTCTGCTGGAGAAGCTATTGCAGCAAGAAATCTTCCTTCAGCTTCTTTGATGCCTTTAAAGAGCCTGGACTAGCTCTGATACCATGTTGGAATTTTATGGTATTTTCAAACACAAAAGACCAGAGAACAACACTCTGATATCATGATAGAATTTTCTGCTAAATTCCTTAAAAAACAGACAACACAAAACTGCTTTGTTTCTGCACAGAAAACTGAAAATTTCGTTTTCTGGACTTGGTGTTGCAACAAAAGGAATCGGTATTGCAGCAACGCTGATTGTGGTGTTGCAGCAACGGGAAAAATACTATGTTTTTGTTAACACAGAAAAAAAAAAAGAAAACTGTGTTGCTGTAACTAGTGTTGCAGCAACACGATTTTGACGCTAAATCACTTTAAGAAGTTGGGCGTCAAAATCACTTATGAATTTACAGTGAGACAATTGACGCTTGGTGTAACAGCAACTAAAGATCAGCAAAACAATAAACTCGTATTTCTTAAACACTAAAACAGCTGATACAAATTCGTCTTCCTCTTAACAGAGGGATAACAGCAGAAACACTTCAGTTCCACAAATCTATGCTTAAGAGCATCTTCCTCTTAACATAGGGATTCACCAAGGAACACTTTTGTTCCACACAAATAACATCTACCTCTTAACAGAGGGATTTCAACATGCCTGCTTCAGAGGCACTTCAATCTGTGTATACCTACAAATTGACACTATTGTGTCTACACTGCTGTCTAGGCACTCTGTCTCAGCACTGTATTACAGCAACTCTATCTCAGCACTGTTGTGCATAGAGCTTCATTCATGTGAGCTATGCTGCTGCACATTTTTTCTCAAAAACACAGAAATTACATTTCAGCACTGCTGTGCTGTATTGCAGAAAGATTAACGTTGTTGCCACACACTCAGAGAAACAGAACTGCTGTTCTTTTCTGCTTGATTAATCTACCTGATCTCACTGCTGCTTGATGTATATATAAAAAAATAAATATCTGAGTTTAATAATAAACTAAACAAAATATCTGTTGATGTTTATCTTTGTATTTATTGCAGAAGAGGTGGTGATGATTTTCTCGATGGAAATAAGTCGGTTGCAGGGGAATTTATTTCTGCACATTTAATGCTGATTTAAAGTGCAAAAATATCAGAAGATTTTTGCGGCTTCCGGATAACTGTTGAAGATCAGATTCTATGAATTTAATGCACAACAATGTGCAAAATATCAGCAGTGACTTTGCGGCATCGAACAGGCTGGAACATTTACGGGAAATCAGATTTCTGTCCAGCTGTTCATTGTTTGCAGTTGGAATTAATTTCCAACAATTTCTTCCAAATACGAAAATGGGTTGTACAACCCAAGTCTGGCTCAAAATCGAGTTTGGGCAGTTAAGGAAGAAAGAATGTATTTTGGTGTGGAGAGTGATTCTGAGATTACTAGGGTTTTTGTCTAGATAACTTTTAATGGAAAAGCTAGTTTTTTTTATTGCAGTCCGAACAAAGAAAACAAGGCATAAATGAAACTTACCAATACGTGAAGGAGAGACACTGAAAAAGTTTCACAAGATTATTTGTAAAAAGAAGGGTTTTTTTTAAGAGAATTCCCAATTTCGGATTATGGAAGCTGCCAAAAAAATCACACTACTATGGTGCACAAGTTTCATGCCTAATTTGGTGCACAAGTTTCACGCCTAATTATGTGAGATGTGAAATTTACTTAGTAGCAAACTTGCAAGGATAACCATTTAGGTTTTCTAGAATAATCAATAATAAATTATTTTATGACATCATGATACAATCATGATTACATTATTCTAAAACATTTTCCATTTAAAAATTTATCATATGGCCTTTTAGTGACTACTCACAAATAATAATAAGCATACAAATTACTTTAAACCTATTTTATTTCTATGATGTTATTAAAATAAAATGATAAAATTGAAACTTATATAAAATTCACCACAATTTTTTTCTGATTAATAAGTGGGTGAATCTTGAAAATCACGCTCAGGGGCATTCAAGCTGTCAAAGTCACCCGGGGATCGCACCCTGCCTAAGCCGCACCAGCAAAAACCATACTGGATTTTTTGGTATTGGCGAAACTAGAACCGGTGACTAACAACGCGCTCCTTCAACAACTGTTCTATATCTCTTTGATGTATATAAAATTCACCACAATCAAAAAATTTAAAGCAAATAAATTGAAAACACAAATTGTGTTATAAAAACTTTACATCCACATTCAAATAAAATACAAATGCGATGATGATAAACTTAAACCTTTAATACACAATAAACAAAATATAAACCACCCAAAAAAAATATTCCTAAATAGAAAGAAAGAAAAATGTTAACATGAATGTCGCTTAAAAAATCAAAATCCATGTTTCATAACACAACGAATATTCATATAACCGTTGAAGAATAAGGTAGTAATTGATGTAAACGAACTTTAACGTTGACTACATATAATATTTATAAGTGATAAAATTTAATATAATTAAAATTGTTATTTATAAATATTACCATTAAAATTTAGATTATATAAAATAATAATAATTTAAATGGTTAATCTAGGTCTGTGTTTTCAAAATTAATGAAAAGTATTTTTTAATAAATTTTGGACAAAATTAATGAAAAATATTTTTAATAAATTTTGGATGAGAAAAATGCAGTACCTTTCACCAGTGAGGTAACGTCGTCATCTGTGCAGCCCTTCCTAGGCTGCCCAAGAAGTTTCGGATTCGATGACTAGGGGAATCAATCTCGCCCGCAGACGCATTGTCGAGATCCTGTAATAATCATAGATCCCTCTTGGCGATGAACAATTTCAACCGCAAGAGGAGGTGTCGTACGAGAAAGAGAGCTTCGATGACGATTATAAGGGCATATCCCACTGATGTCCAAGCAACGATTCAGCAGATGACAGAGCTTCGCCAAGAAAGTAGTAACAGGACTGCACCGTGTAGGTTGAAGACACGGCTAAAGCGTCCCGCCCGAATCGGCAGTAACAACAGTCCCTCTGCCCTGTTAACGATAGATTCTTCGTCTGTGGGTCCCTGGCTGCCATAAATAGCTCATTTGACATTCGCCCTAATTACCGGAATCCAGCAACCTTCTACAACAGTTTGCCATCTTGTTCTCAATTCCGTGGGAATTGATAAGAGTAACACTCTACAACAGTTTGCCATCTTGTTCTCAATTCCATGGGAATTGATAAGAGTAACACTCTGAAGAGCGATATTAACACTTGCGCTCAAATGGATTTCTGGCCATTCCTTTGGCAGCATCGAAAAGGTAACTCAGAAGTGTTTAAGTTCTAATCCTTCTGGTTAATTAGAGATGGATTTGAAGTACAAATATGTAGTTATGCTGCAGATTTGTGTGTTGGAATGAGGAGTATGGGTGAAAGATGACGGGCGATGAGGGCCGTGACGTGCGAGCAGAGTCGGTCTGTGGTGTTCAATTTGCGTAATATCTTGTCCAGGAGTGATTCTTTGTTTGGGAGAAAGTTTCGGAGTATTAATTGTAGAAAAAAGGTTCCAGAATTTTTTTGAGCATTCCTGGTAAAATTCTGATCATTCCTGGTTTCGAATGAGGTGGAAAGTGTGAGGTCATATGAGCTTATATGGTGCACAAATGTTAAACTTAAAATGGGAGATTGTAAGGTGGGAAATGTCACGAATAGACTTAAAAAGGTAACATAAAAAACTAGGTAAACTGATTTATAAAAGCCCTGTCGCCCTAAATATAAAATGTTTATATAAGTACAAACTTTTGTATAGACTTGACTTGAATAAAGGAAATGTTTATGCGAAACAATGAGGAAGTTTAAAGGAAATGTTTAAAAGTTTCTCATCTTATAAGGTTGCGACTTTATAGAATCTAAAAAATATATATTTGGAAGCCTTAAGATGAATTATAGAGAGGAAATGAACAATATCGTTATGTTGATCATTGATCATTTATTGAAATTGAACTTTTCAATACATTGATAATGGAGGTAGGTATAAATTTTAAATGAATTAATATATTTAAAAAACAAATGGCTAGATAAAATCATTTATATTAATGATGTGCATCTTCATAGTCACTTTATCAAGTAAACATGCCATTGAATTTTGAAGAGGGGTAGACATGTTGGAAATATTTTTTTATTATAATGAATTGAAAATATTTTTTTATTATAATGAATTGGCATAGGATAGATGAAAAGCATATATTTTTACATCTATTTAAAATCTTATTTATAATCGTCTCAACCGTTGGTCTTTTAGCGGGTTATCTCTATTTTGAATTATTTAAGCATATATTTGGCGAGGGACCACATCTCGGGATGGATGCCTAAATTATCGACACTACACTAAGATTTGTATTCCACAATATTATTAACACAAGGTTTAATAAAAAAATTTATATATATATTATTTCTAATTTTTACTTTTTCTAAATACTTCTACGATACTTTTATTAAATAAAACTACCTATATATATTTTATATTTAAATTTAATTGTCTATATTTATATTTGATATTTAAGTGTCTATATATATTTATATTTTAACTAGGTTTTTGGTATTTTTTTAACGACGTTATCTACTGAAGCACACAATTTTTCCTAATAAGAAACATTTTCTAGACATTTCTCCCAAGTGCATTTTCCTAGGGTAAGTTTGTTCTCTCTATTATGCTTGGTTGTTTTTTATTGATCCCACTATTATTATAAAATTGTTGAAGATTTTGCAAGTCTATTTGTTTAATGATAGATGTGACAAGTAAAATTGTTAAATCATTCGAAGTAATTATCGAACTTAGAAGATCATATTGTATTATGTACTAATGTAGAAAATTCAACATGGTATTAGAGTGAAGGTTGTTAAAGAAAAATCCTAAGACAAGAGTTAAGTGAGGTTAAAGAGAAACCATTTGAAGCCAGTTGTGAGAGGACAAGCCTAATAAAACTAAGTGCTTGTGATGAAGGAATAAAATCAAACAAGAATAAGGGATCTAGTAGAAAATGACATCTCAATGACTAGTGTAAAGTCTGTTGTTCTTCCTTTTTGACAAAACTCTATCCATAAGACATGGATGAATTTGTTGGAATGGACTCCTTTTTGAGTTGCATAGCATACACATTACAAGATTCTTTTTGGAAGTCAATGGTCGAATTAACAAAATTCATATGTCTAACATTCACTCAAGAATCTTTTACATACCATGGTTTGAAAATTTTTGAGCTACGTAAGAGCAGACACAACTTAGCACTTGCCAAGGACCTCAAAAAGTGTAAACAAAAAAGGTTGAGACTGAGTATAGGTCGGACTATGGAGTGTATAGACAAAAATGATAAGGTGTTGTTAAAGTGTTGACTGAGATCTTGATTTAAAGGACTAGTAGAGTAGAGACAAGGTACCGTAACTAGCATCAATGGCTACAAGGAATAATTCCATTAGAATCTCTAAAATGATTTTGGACTCATGGAAGAATACAACGCTATTACTACCTGCAATTGGGTTAAAGGGATTTGAGACAAGCCACCTCCAAAGGCTTACTACTGAAGGATAATTTTGTTCATGATTATGGATAGATTTGTTCAAGATGGGCATTTCTTGCATAACAATGCAAGATACTACACAAGAGTGACAATGTAAAGGTATTATACATAAATTATGTGTTTATATAAGAAGATTCAAGAGGTTCAAAGAATAATATGGATCAAATGAGATCAAAACAATTTTCTACCATGAATATCATGACAAGCTAGATGGATCTAGGATCTTTCTCCTCCTTAACACTAAAGTATGTGCTTTTCCTTAACATATTTATGGTTTTGTGGCAGAAGAATTCGAAGACTCGGGGTTTGCAAACCATAGAATACTTGGAAATTACAACTTTTATCAAAGACTTTAATGAAAATCTTAAGGTTTTTGAGATGAAACCCTAAAGAAATACTTAGAATGTTGATGCAAGTGAAGCTGGTGTGACGCATCTCTTTGATAGAATAAGGATGACTTGGTATTTATGATCCAAAAGAAGCATATATTAGCAGTTGATTTCAAGGATGAGGAAATCCAACCACATCAAAACAAATCAAAGGATTCTTTCATACAAAAGATAAGTAAGAATCGAGAAATCTAAGAGGAAGTGTTTTTCCTCTTCCACCCTCTTAATATTACAAAGTTGATATATTCTATCATCTTAAGGAGTTTTGGGAGTATACCATCGTTCGATTTCACTTTGAAGCTCATGAGAATTAGTTTTAATCCTAGCGATGTTCCTTTTTTCTTAGTGATGGACAAAACATAGAGATAATTTGGGTTATCAAGGTTGGGATTGATCACCTCCTTATAATATTTTAGCTTTCGTTTCCATCCATCTCCTTATCATCTCACAATTTATCCTTAAATTTGGAGGTAATAGTATCTTTGACACTATCCTTGTTTCCCAGGATGATCTCCTCCGTTATTCCCCAGTGGTTGAGCCAAGACTCGGCATCCTTATGCCACCTACGCTTGAGGCATAAGTCAGGATTTTGACTAGAGTTAGAAGAAATTTTGGGAAGCCTCTTGGATTCCATATTGTAAAGCTTCTTATTATACATCATCTACCTAAACATAGTTATGCTTTCAATGGCTGAAAGGCTAGCCTCGATCAAGAGTATAAGATAGGGTAGGAAATATTTCCCTTGATCTTGAGGTTTTAGGTTATAAATTACTTTTTAATACTCCCAATATTTCTCCATGTCTCTCTAGATATATTGCAACCCCAAACTTCACATATGTATAAGATAATATGGGTGACGAGAGTCTCCAAAAGAAACCTTTTTTTACACCAATTACAAATAGCAACCATCTTACAATTGTTTTCTCGCTCATAATAAGTTTTCCAGCCTCCAATAATCCTTTTCTTAATGCTATAATTTCAGTTGCTCTAATGAGGAATGTCAATACCTAAATATTTATAAGAAGAAACCTATTTAAAGTAATTGTTATCATAGACAAAATTACTATGGGTGATTTTTTTGGTTTTAATTATTAGGACTTTAGTCTTGTTGGTATTAATTTTCATACCAATCTTGGAGCAGTAATCATAAAGAGACTTAAGCTACTTGTTTAGGTCATCATTGCTTCTGGCAAGAAGAACAATATCATCAGCATAAAGGAGAAGACTAATGCTTATACCAGCAAGCTTGGTGCCCTTACAACCTGCATATTCCAAACACTTCTCAAGCTTATCGAAGTAAATGCCGTAAAGGTAGGTGATATGGGACACCCTTTCTTAACCCTAATGTTGCATTTACTATATTTAGACAACCCTTTGTTGGTCTTAAGATTGGCAAAAATAGTCTTGTAAAGGCGAGTCAGAAAAATCCTCAATTCAAAGGGAACCATTATCTCTTCATATCTATTCCAAAGCTTATCCCAAAGAACAATGTTGAAATCTTTTCTAAAGTCTACAAAATAATAAAAGGGATCGGTTTTAATATTACGACATTCCTCGGCAATGATCATGAGAGTGACAAGATGGTCGATAATCAAGTGATGTCTCCTAAAGCAAGCTTGCCCTTTAGCTCTATTACCGTGGATTTAAAGGCAAAGGCTAATCTTCTTTTCCAAAATAAGCCCTTATAGTTAGGCTAAGATATGACTAATCATAATGGTCCTATAGTTAGAGGGAACGTTTTTGTTCCCACTTTTAAAGATAGACACAATAAGGCTTTGCGTTCAAGGTTTAGGGAAGTCACGCTTTACTGCCAAATTGAGAAGCTTGTGGAGATGAGGTATGAGGATAGACCTTCCAATTTTAAGGATTTCGGGTTGTTATCCTTCAATATCTTTATATTTCCCATTACTAAGCTTATTAATCCAAGATTCAATGTCTTCTAGAGAAAATATATGCTCCTTAATAAGAGTGCTTAAAATGGTCCCCATGGTATCTCGAGAGTAATAATAATAATAAGAAAATTAAAGTTGAGTAATTAAATTTGGTAAATTTTAGAATAGTAACATTATGGAGTTGACCAACCTTAACCAGTCTAGATCCATCTTAAATCTAGATCTAATATGGATCTAGGCTAGTTTAACCCCGCCTTTAAATAGGCTATATTCCAAATTTTAAAGCTATATTCCAATTTTTATTTTAAAGATATTTTCTATTAATTTTATGTTATTTTGACTGAATAAAATTATGACAAAGTTTTTTTTTTTTTTTTCAACTATTTAAAAAATAATAATTTTTATTAGAAAAATAAAAATATGATATTATTTTTAAAATAAAATATTACATTTAAAAATCTTTTATTCAAATACAGATTGTCTATTTTACTTTAATATTATTTTTAATTTTATTTTTATTTTTATGTAATTTGACCGAGTCAAAATGTTAAATAATATAGGATAGGACAAGACACGACATCTCTACAAGGCCCGAGAGCGCCTCTATATATATTATTATTATAAACTGAATATATTATTAATAGTTGACCATGATCTAACAATCTTTTTTACCATAGTTCACAATAATTAACTTGTTTATTCATAATAATAATAACAGCAATATAATATCTAAATAAATAAATGAAATAATAATAATAAAGAAAATATAATAATAATAATAATAATAAATAATAATAAATACAGAAAAGAAATTCTAAATAAGTATATAAAATAAATGATAAGAATAATTAAAGTTAAAATAAAAAAAAAATAATAATCAAGAATTAAATTAAAAAAAAAAAAAAATTATGATAACACATGGATTGTGTATATGAGGATCACTTTCCAATCTTCTTACCATTTTTGGAATAAATTGTTCTATTTAATGAATTAAAATGGACAAGAAAAGTATTCATTCTTTCGAGAGGAGAATGTTGAGAGACAAATTATTGGGAGTAGTAATTCATTAAGGGTTTGAGGATGACCAACTAATAGAAAGATTCTATGTAGAGCAGCCTAAGTTGGGTGAGATGTATTCCTAAAAACAATGTTGTGGTCACTGGAAATAGGATAACACAACCACTCTAAATTATCCAGTATGAAATATTATCACTTACAAGTAAGTATTTTCATTTCATGTTCTCGTAAATTATGTTCTAGCTAAATGAATAATTATGTGTTGATATTTTTATAACATAGATTAATGTAAAATTTGTATGTTATAATTTTGAGTCTTTATATGACTGCTTGTATCTACCCATCTGTGTGAGGATGGAGTATTGTAGACCTTTCAACTTAGCATTCATTTTCTCCCACAAGGTAGTCCAAAATGCACTGAAAAATCTCATGTCCCTGTCTAAAACAATGCTCTTTGGTATCTCAAAATGCACAGAGACCTATTCAAAGAAAAAGTTTTCTGCTTCTTGCCCACTAATGGTCCTTTTTATAAGGCTCCAAACACACATTCGGGTGAACCTATGAAATACAACAAATAGGTAGGCATATCCCTTCATTGTTATTGGAAAATCTCCCACAAATTACATGGAAATGTTTTTCCAAAGACGAGTGGATACATGTAAGGGATGATATAGACTCTATTTCTTGTTACTAGGGTTGTTGGTACATCAAAACTTGCATCTTCTTATGAAGTTAGCCACATCTTCTTACATCTTGGGCCAATGCACATACCTCTATGTCTCCTCTACATTAAAGTGTCCTGCAACTTTGGATGTGTGATCCCTCTAATAACCATAATCAGTCACCTTTAGGAACACATAGCTTATCCATCATTTAGAGTAACTCATTGTGGACATGGTAGTCAACGATGTCGTGGCTATAGTGCACATGTCTTTGACTTTGCCAATAGACTTTACTTTCACATTTGATATGCCAATTAGTATATAAAAATGACACAGATCTACCTATGTCAACCATATTTAGTAATGTAGTTGTGCTAGTTATGCATATTAATAAATTTCTAACTAATTAATACTTATATAATTAAAAATTTCACTTTCATCCACCTACCTTGTCCATTATTTATAGTTTCCAATACTAAATCTCTAGTTAATCTCCATTATTATTGTCTTTTCAAATGACATTATTTTTAATTCTATTATATTTTTCTATTTTCGTGTTTATATTTTAACAAATCGTCAAAAATAAAAATTCATATGGTTAGGATCCTAAAAATTAAAATCCTACCACTTAAAGGTAAAATTCATGTTTTGTATTATATAATGCAATCCACTCATGGTATAAGAGCAAGCCTTTTCTTATCATTATTATTGTCTTTTCAACTAACCATTATTTTCAATTTTATTATATCTTTTTATTTTGCTCTTTATATTTTATAAAATCGTCAAAGATGAAAATTCATATGGTTAGGATTCTAAAAATTAAAAACCTACAACTTAAAATCCTACATTCTCGTGGGAGGCTGGAAAAGTCTTGTAACTTCGAAGATGGGAATGAATGATGAGACATCATGGATATAATCTCCAAAACTATTTTGATTTTAGTGATTGATTCTAAGTGTAGCTGTTGGAAATATTATAGAGTGCAAGCAAAAGTTTAATAGATTCTCTTGGACTCAAATAGTAATCACTATAAAATTGACCTATTTCACATTATTTCTTAGGTTGTTATAGGTTTTGAGGTAAATGAAAGGGATTCTTATGTTCATTAAGTTTTCTATTATATCATTCCATACAGTGACACCATCGTAACCAAATAGAATAAATTGTTTATGAAGTCTATAAATTCTACACATCTTATTAATTAAAGGTGTTTGAATATTGAATTTGGACATTGAGAAGATCTATCTTTAATTAGATGATCATAAATTAGTTCTTACATTTATGTTGGAGTCCAAGAGAATAGAGAGAGCGCGCTGCAGTAAATAATTTGCATTGGGTAGATAAAAACAATTGTATATTTGAATTAACATAAGTGGTTTACTTATTAGCGTAACAGACGTGAATCCAATACATCCAATGATCGGTGGCAATCCAAAAAACAAATGATGAGAAGAAAACAATCTGAAAAGCACCAACGAATCGTGACGATGGTGCTCACTCAATATTGAAGTGAGAAGGTATATGTATATGCCTACAGTTAGGTCATGACGAATAAAAGAGATCCTCCAAGGAGGGCAACACCCATGCAGTATGAAGGGGAGGTTGTTCTCGCTCCGTTTGTCGATGACAATGGTGTTTGCACTGCAGTCAGCATAGCTGCGGATGATGGGGAAGGTGTTCCAACAGTTGGCATTGTGGGAGCTGTCAATGACGAGGAAGGCAATCCAACAGTTGGTGTGGTGGGAGCCACCGATGATGGGGACGATGATTGAACAATTGGTGTAGTGGGAGGGGCCGATGATGATGGAGAACAGGCCGGTGAGGGAGATTGTAAGGACCTGCAGTCCTGCATGTGTCCGCTCGAAGTGCGACTGTGGTTGGAGGTGAACGACCAGCGCGATTTGGAAAAAGTGCGAGCTCAGATTCATATGTGCGTGGAGTATGCGCATAAGAGAAGGATGGTGAACTGTTTATAGAGGCGTGGGGAGCATGTACGCTCAACCCACGGCTGACCCACGAAGAAACAAAGGCCGACATGACATTAAAGGCTTTTTCGATGAAGTGAGGGCATGGGGAGCTTGGCTGGGCAAGCCACGACCTCACCCTACGACGCGTATATATTAGCATTGCATGGAGCTCATTTGAACAAGAATCCATCGCTCAAAAACATAAGCATCTTCGCTCATGTGAGATAGGCGCAAGTCGAAGTGTGTGGCAGCAAAGAAGGAAGGCGTAGATTGATGCGCCCGTTCTTGGGCAAGCCCGCACGATAGTAAGTCGCTTGTCTTGGTTTTGGGTGAAGGACGCGGGCAGGGCCCCCCGCCAGTTGGAGGAAGGCGTGGACGGGATGTGTGGCGCCTGGGTGATGTGTAGGAGCGCCCGACGGTGAAACATTGGTGAGCGCCCAGTTTGTACGACAACTTGGCACAGGTTCTTGGGTGACTCGGGTGAGCGCCCGCCCATCGTGCAAGTGTCCACGATGACTTGGTGAAGTGTTGAGATTGTGGATGGAGGTGTGTCTCGGGTGGAGGCGCCTGTGTGTGGAACTTGGAGGCGCACCCAAGTTGGAAAACAACACGATCGTGCGACAAGGTGAACGAAGGTTGGTGAGTCGTGTGGCGACCGTGCCGAGGTGCTGACGAGCTAGGCAACTGAGTTTTGCTGAAGGTTGTGTAGAAATTTTGAATAATTTAACACATATTCAACAGAGATTATCCTGATCATGTACTATTGCAGAAAACATACACAATACATAAGCTCCTCTACGTTGATCATCAATATAACAGCATCAATAACAATAAAACATCAAGAGCATTCACACATTAACACAGTATGTATCCCGGGGAAAGCATCTCGCTAAAAACCCCAACTATCTGTATATTAATTGATTGAGTCATGTAACATTACACAACATAATACTTCTCACAAGTATCTCCACCTCTGTTACACACAATACAGCTCAGATCTGATCAAATCCTGGCTCAATCTCTTCCGCTGCTTGCCTGCCTCCGCGCTCAATACCTGCACAATAACCCGGTGATAATTCCAAGCAGCCAGTCTTCCCTTGGCTAAATCACGTGTGAGAAACAAGCTACAATACGTGCAAACTCATTGGCATACTCCATCCCCTGATTTGTGCAAGATCTGGTGCATAACTATAGTCACAACTGATAGCAATCTGATTCTCTAACACCTGTCCCTGCTGAACTGAACATGCACTGACATGCAACTGAGTTAACTGATGTATTCATTAGTTGTATAATGAGTTAATAACTTGTGAATTAATTAATAACTATTTCACCCAACTCATCTCTAGTCTATTTGCCAGTTAGACTAAATACAACCAGTTTAACAAAGCTAAACTGAACACAACTCCATCAACTGCACCTCCAGTCCACTAAACTCAACTCACTTGAGTTCTAACTGAAGTCATGCATGCAAATATTCAACTAACCCATAAGAACCACGTATTTCCTTCATGCAATTGCATGTGCCACATCCGTAGCTCGAACTGAAGTGCTCCAAGAGAATAAGATTAAGTTTATAGTCCAAATATTATTGTGAGATAATAATATTTGACTTTTCTATTTTTGACAGCCAGTCTAAAAATAGACTTGATCACTCACACTGTGATCACTCACACTTTCATCAAAAATAGAAGTCCATCTATTTTTCTCAACTTGATCAATCATCCATAAACAGCAACCTGCAATCCATAGACATGATCCATATGTCTAAAAATAGACATAGTCTAAAAATAGATTTGCGCCAAAAATAGCCTGCGGGCCCACTTAGTGAAGGCGACTCTTTTCACTAAGCTCCATCATCTTGTTGCAATCTCAACACTCCCTCTCGACAAGATATGGATTATCAGCAACCCCTATCCTGCCTCGGTGGTACTCGAATTTTCTCCTGGTGAGAGCCTTAGTCAGAATATCAGCATCCTGATCCTCCGTTGGAATGTACGAAAGTAACATGATCCTCCGCTGCACACAACCTCTGATATGATGGTACCTGATGCCCTTGCTGCCATATACTCGGCCTCTTGAGCTCCCTGCCCAATCTGCATCCATG
>APFE031595710.1:0-16720 GCA_000404065.3 Pinus taeda | reverse complement strand
GATTGATTGCTAATTTGTAGCAATATATTTAAGTTAATTTGAGTTATTATTAGTTTAACTAGTTCTATTTGTCAGGAGAAATAGTGGAGGTCAAGTTGTGGAAGTGGAACTTCAACCACACTCAGTGATCAACCAGTTAACTAATCAATCATTCCAAAATAATTGTTGCATGTAAAGAATTCAAGTTACCCAGTTGAGATGGAGATTCCAAGGTAGTGTACTATCAGTTTTAGCATATTCCCATGTGTACAGGTGGTGTATGCGGTCAGAGATTGACATAAGGCTATTGTGCAATTTCTTGGTGTGAAATTCCTAAAAAATAGAGGTAATTTCCCAAGGGAAGAGCATAAGGAAATAGGAGCTTTGGAAGGATTTAAATTGGCTAAGTGTTGGCCAAGTTCAGTTATTCAAGCAAAGGGATAGACTATACACTTGTAGGGTGTGCTCAGGCTTGAGCAAGCATTGTATTTCTTCTCTATTCTCGGATTAATGCAATATAGACAGTAAGGGATTTTGAGCAATTTTTTTCCCCTAGATAAATATTTGTGCATGTGTGATGTTCCCTTTTGCATGTTTGTGATTCTTGTTTTAGATGGTGAATTAACTTCCGCAAATCAGCAGAGTAGATTCAAGTCTTGTGATTTAGAAAATTTCATGAGAACTATTGAATGTAAACATTAATTTCTACATGGTATCAGAGCTGGAATAACTATAGAATAGAGATTTCAAAGTTTCCATTTCAGGAGGTTCAAGGTTGCAAATTAGGTTGCAATTTTTCTTCAAGACTGAGAAGATGGATTTCAATGAACTAAGGCTCAAGTATGCCCTTGAGAGAAGCTTGAATTATGTTGCATGGAAGGACCACATGGAGGTAGTACTGGAGGATAATGGGTTGAAGGAATTCATTGATAATTATATTTTGAAACCAATGACATCTGATGTAAAGGATTTATCAGAATGGAAGAAGTGTGTTGCTAAGGTGAGAAGGATCATATTGGAGGGAGTACAAGACCATATTGTCTCTAATATCCACAGGAAAGATACTTTGTATGTAATGTGGCAAATGCTAACATATTTTTTCCAAAATAATAGTGACCATAGGAAATTGTCACTCAAGGACAAGCTTCAAAATATCAAGATGTAGAGGAACAAGGCCATTCCATGGTAACCGAGCAGGTTCACACAGTGTTGTGATGAACTTTGTCAACTTGGTGTTACTGTAGTAGAGGATGATTTGGTAAGCGTAGCCCTCCTAGGCATTCCCAAGAGCTGGCACAACTACCAAGATTCAGTGAACTAGAGGGAGAAACTACCAAATTGTGAATGCTTGTGGTCTGATTTGGTACATGAGGAGATAAAGCAGAATACCATAGATGACACTTCATACAAGGGTGAGGATGAGGAGAAATATGCCTTGGCTGGAAAGACAAAGAAAGGGAAAGGTAAGAAATACCAATCCAAAGCAGAAACGAGACAAGGGGGCAAGAAGAAATACTTGTCCAAAATCATGTGCTTTCACTGTCATGAATTTGGGAACTATGCAACGAAGTGTCCACATAAGAAGGTAAGCAAGAAGACCATAGGAGGAGCAATAGGTGAAGCCTTGGCTTCATAGTTCAAGCTTGATTTTACTCTCATTGCATGCATAGCCAGCATAGTGATGGGAAGTGTGTGGTATCTTGACAATGGTACCTCGTTCCATATGAGGGGGAACAAATATTTTTTCATTGATTTGGAGGAGAAGGATGTCCAGATGCACATCAAGATGGGATATGATGGAAGGTACAATGAAACCAAAATTGGTACCATCACCTTTCAAAGGGAGTCAGGCTCCCCTCTCAAGCTCAAGGATGTGATGTTTGTACTGGTACTAAAGAAGAATCTTGTCTTTGTTGCATTTTGGGAAGATTGTGGCTACTGTGTGATCTTCAGCAAAGGAAAGGCATTCTTGAGACACATAGCCATGGGACATGTGAATCATATTGGGGTTTGAGTGAAGAACCTATACAAGCTAGATGTGGAGGATTGTGATGCATTGAACACAAAGGCAGAGAATGTGCATATCCGCGATGTCGATGAACTTTGGCATAGAATACTTGGCCATTTTCATTATGGAACCTTGAAGATCATGCAATAGATTACCACAGGCCTCCCCAAAGGAGAACTAGAGAAATAGGACACATGCAAAGGGTGTACCTTGGGGAAGTACACAAAAGCCACTTTCCATGATCGAGACAACAGATCACATCCAGTCCTTGAAAGTATCCCCTCTGATGTTTGTGGACCTTTATAGATAGCCTCCATTGTCAAGCACAAATTATTTTGTTATATTTATTGATTACTATTCATGGAAGTGTTGAATCTTCTTCATGTGGAAGAAGGATGAGAATTTCTCCAATATCTTAGATTTCAAGGCATTGATGGAGAAAGAAACAGGCAAGAAAGTGAAGGCTCTCAAGAGCAATAATGGAGGTGAGAACGTGTTGAATGAGTTTAATTTTTTTGTGCAAAAGAAGGCATTCGACGAGAGTTGACAACACCCCACAACCCATAGCAGAATGGGGTGGCTAAGAGGAAGAACTAAAGCATTATGGCAGCAACACGGGTGATGTTGTGTTGGACACCTAATCCTCTATGGGTTGGTGTGGAATGTGAACAGCCACCAGAGTCCAAGAGACCACTTGGAATATGAATCCAAGGGTCACACCTTGTACTATAAATGTATATCGTATCAATAATATATGCAATTGAATGCTTATCTTTCTATTTTTTTGTTTACATTCAGTTTGAGTTTAACATGGTATTAGAGCTTGATGGTCAGACCTAGCCTTCATATTTTCCATTCTAAAACCTTTGTCAGCTACAATTGAACTACTTTCTCTCTTTTTCCTTACTAACCTTGTCAGAATTGTGTAACTCCTTTCACTTATGGTTGTTTCTCTGCCATATGCTTGACCCATGAAATTTGAAATTCACAGATCTCCAATTTTGCTCAGATGGAGTAGTGCAGACATGATTATCTCTGCAAGATTTTGTGTATTTAAATCCCTTGGAGATGTGTTGAATGTCCACTGAGCAAAATTTTTTCCATGCTTAATTTCTGTTTTGGAAAATCGTTTCTCCTAGCACTGCTGTTAAATAAAATCCCTGCATTCAAAGACTGAATGTGGCATATGTGTGTAACAATTCATTAGTTGGCATGACAACTTATATGTGAGTATGGTTTATGGGTGCATTGAATTGAATATTGTGCAAACTAAATTGGTGAAAAATTAACTTGGTATGTTGTTGTTTACTTGATGCTATGTGTTGAATAGTTTGTTTGGATGACCAGTGTATGTTGAACTGAGTCTAGTATGACACATATATTAATTGTGTTATCTATGATGTGCGTTAGTGAATGTTGAGTGTATGCACCTCATATGGAATCGTTATAAAAATATATGCTTTTATATATCATGTGCGCTACACTATTCTTGGCATTCATTCAGGTTTCCATGTCAATTTCTACAAAATAATTGCCTCACTCTATCCAATTTCAGTGGCGATTCGTTTGAGTTAGACTACCTTGTGGTTTGAATTCCATGACATAAATTTTTTAGTGAAGATGGTAAATCACTTCCCTAGATTGGTCTGCCTTGTCATATTTTGAAACTAGAATCTATAAAATTGTTGGTGATACCGAATATCCCAAACTAAGAATCTCCCATTGGATATGCTCTGGTCCCTCTCCCACTCCAGTTTCCTCCAATTGCTCCCAGTGGTTTCCTCCTCCCTAAACAACTATACCATACCACCACCTCACCTATGTTGAATGATCCATATCTCTTTTGTTACATCATTTGGCTCCATAATACATTCCACTGCTCTTGTTCATACGCTCATACCACTACATTTAATGAACAATGTACCTGTTATAATAACTTTGTCACTACGTTTTAATAACCTCTGTCACTGTGTTTTAATAATTGTGCCCGTTGCATGACATACATGTAATGATGGTCTGGTTTTAATATGTAACGTTGTTGATTATTTCCTCCATATATAACATCGCTTCCATATATAACACTCCTCATCTCTCATGGTATCCCGACTCTGAGGCATAATGTTATCCGTTATATAATTAATGTTGTCCAAACGTTCCCACCTACCTCGTCCTCTCATGGTATCACACCACCGGTTACATTGAACACCAGTCATAATATATCACAGTTACCACAGTTACGCTGTCATCTTCACCTCCATGTTGTTCATTCCACTTCCTGCAAGGCATCCACCAGGTTTGAATTCGTTGAGATGGAACTGTAGCAGCGGAAAAGGGGTTAGAATTTGTTGTTTCCAAAGGCATATTTGTCGATCATCGTCATTATCGATGAATTTTCCATGTTTTATTGTGTTTAAGGAGATATAAAATATAATCTTGTACATCTTGATTGAAAATAATCGTGAAAAGATTTTATTATTGACACTAGAATTAGGAAACTCTACAAAATTTGGTGTTTTCCATGTACAACATAGGTCTGCTGATGATAGAGGGAAGGTAGACTTGACAGATGGTAGGAATGAGTGTATGAAATTGTGTTGAAGTTGCATTGGATATTGTGTACATGATTAAAATATTACGTTCAATGTGAGATCTTGGCACCTAAGTATGAAGACTGTGACTTAATGCTGGTGGAAACATTGTGTTTTGAACATTGGTGGAAACAAATCGTGACTGTGCAATGGAATTCTAACACCAAGATGGAGCTTGCCTACTTACAGTGTGGTGTTGTGCGTTCAATTCCATAGACAGTGGTATAATGGTACATTTGAATGTGTTGAATAGTTTTGAAAGTCGTGATGTTGAAATGACCAAGCAATGGTGTAGTAAGCGTAAATTGTCTCCTGGTCAATGATTGTTGGTTATCTTTGCTAGAAGACCATTGTGGAAGGTCATCAACTCAAAGACCTTTGTGCGCTGGATACACCTCTTGATTAAAGCCAGATTGAGGTATGCATTTACAACATGCAATATTTTTTTAAATATGTTGAATTTTTATGGTGAATTCCGCATTGGATCTCTGTTGAAAATTCTGTGAATATTGTGAGCATGGTTGTTATTTATTATATGTCGGTTGTATACATTGAATTCCATAAAGGGTGTATATATAATAGTGTAAAGTTTTGAATCCATCGATTTAAATAAGAGATCATTGAGAGGAGTTTATTTTTGCTAACACACTAGCCAAATTTGACATTCAAACCTACCTGCATAATACAATCTTTGTGACATTCAAACCTACCTGCATAATGCACAGGAAAAAATTGATTTTTTGCAACTAGAATCTCAGTTCCAGCGAGATGAGCTTCAACAAATTTGTCATTCTAAATTGTTTTCTGCTCAAAACAATCCTTTGTTTAAGGTTAAAATAGACACCCAACGACAGCTAGCAAGTAATGAAATTAGTAAGATTGAGGTTGATTCAGATCCAGTACCCAATGAAGCAGTAAAATTACATGTAGATGTAGAAATTCAGCCTGCACTTCCCAATTCAATCTTCAAATCTTGGGAAGAGCTTATCCATACAAGCACATAACTGGTCTTGGATATGAAAAGGTTGTGTCCTTTCATATTCTAGATTACTCAAAGCCCATCCAATTTCAGAGTATTGGATTCCTTCATGACAGTTCATCTTCACCTGTTCTAGATTCTACTACTCCACATTCACAGCCAAAAGTTGTTAAATGCCAACACTGTGACCAAATTGGCCATATGAAGGATCAATGTTTTGATCTTCATCCATGTGAGAACTATCATAAAACCACTCATTCTTCAAATAGATGCTTCGAAAACAAGCCTCCTGCAAGAACAAAGATTCATATTAGATGGATCGCTTCTTGGAAATGGGCTTCAACAGCCAAGAAGATATTTCAGTCATATGCCAGAACTTGTTCTAGAGTATTGAACAATATTTCAATTGAGTTGTATCCATCATCTCACCTTGTATCTGATGGGGGGGGAGTGATGGTCATCTACAAGCTCCAAAGCCACAGCAAGAAAGCCTGAGCCACAACTTTCCATACCAGATTCAGAGTTGTATCTAGAGACAAATATGCCCCTGAGCATGCCTTTGGTTGATGATCAGCCTTAAAGCATCTATGCGAGGTAGAGACATCTCTTCAAAGAATTGGGGACACTTCCTCTAACAGAAGACTTCAGATTCTTACCAATTTTGGAAGAGTTCAAGTAATTGCATTAAGAATTCCAGAGTCGGTGGTTATCCTTAAATCATCACAGGTTGAGACCTCCCTTTTCAGGTTGAGGTTCTCCCTTTTTATGTGGGTTGAGAACTCCCTTTCAAGGTTGAAGGTTTCCCTCTTCAAAATATGAGGAGCACTTCCTCTAGCAGAAGACCTCAGCTTCATGCCAGATTTGGAAGAGTTTCAGGAACTGCAATAAGCATTCTAGTGTTGGTGGTCATCCTTAAACCACCCCCCTTATACCAACATTTCAGAGGGCATATTCAACCTAGCGCTGCCATGTATTTTTGCACATTTTGTATTATAGATCTCTTCTTGAACTCATACATACCCCTTCGGATTGGAATGTTGGACACCTAATCCTCTATGGGCTAGTGTGGAATTTGAATAACCACTGGAGTCCAAGAGACCACTTGGAATATGAATCCAAGGGTCACACCATGTACTATAAATGTATATCATGTCAATAATATATGCAATCAAATGCTTATGTTTTTGTTTCATTGTTTACATTCCAAGTGAGTTTAACATGTTGCATGACCAAACCGTACCTCTACACTTGTGGGTTGAAGCATGTAACGCAATGGTCTATTTGCAAAACATGAGTCCTCATCAAATTATTGGCATGTTCACACTAGAGGAGGTTTTATTGGGGAGGAAGCCAGATGTGTCACACTTCAAGATCTTTGGAGTCTTTGTCTATTACCATGTCTCCAAAGAGTCAAGGAAGAAGTTGGAATTGACACCAAAGTTGGGGGTATTTGTGGGATACACAAAAAAATTCCCACAACTACAATGTGTATTTTCCATCCTTCAAAATAATAATTGTGCGATGGGATGTCAAATTTGATGAAGACAAATCCATGCAATGCTCTCTTGAGAGGAAGTTTTAGATCCCACCAAACAAGGATCATTTAGCTCTAAATGAGGAGCCTCGGGATGTTATGGAGCATCCATAAGTTGAGGAGAAGAGATTGGAGACATCCACTCAAGAAAAATCATCTAGAGAAGGCAGGAAGAGAACCAGAGAAGCTGAGGGACTTGTGCAGGATGCGAGGGAGAATGTGGGTGCTTTCAAATCAATGCAGGAAGAGAAGGTCACTAGATTGGTACACTAGCTACATGGCTCTTATGATTGATCTAGTAGAGACTAAGCCATACTCTTTCGAGGAAGCAGTAGAGAAATCGATATGGGTTGATGTAATGGTGGAGGAGTATAAATCCATTGTTAAGAACAGTGTTTGGGAAGTGACCCCAAGACCAATAGACAAACCAATTGTGGTTTCAAGATGGATATTCAAGGTGAAGCAGGCAGCAGATGGAAGCATAGAAAAATATAAGGCTAGATTTGTGGCCAAGGGGTACTCTCAGGTGGAGGGGATTGATTATGAGGAGACATTTTCTCTTGTATCAAGGTACTCATCCATCATATCAATCCTTGCTTTAGATACACATATGGGGTGGAAGATCCACTAGATGGATGTGAAAACAACATTCGTCAGTGGAGTTATTGAGGAGGAGGTGTATATCAAGTAACCAGAAGGTTTCGAGACTTATGACCGAGAGTTTCATGTGTGCAGACTCAAGTGAGTGTTATATGGTCTCAAGCAAGCACCCCATACTTGGTACACCAAGATCAATAGCTATCTCACTGGTTTTGGATTCACCAAAAGTGAAGTGGATGAAAACCTATATCATATTTTGGTATAAGGTAAATTATTGATTATTACTTTAGATTCTGATGACTTAATACTTATTAGTGATGAGCAACTGATCAGATCTTGTAAGGAGGATCTTGCAAGAGAGTTTGAGATGAATGACATGGGCCTCATGCACTACTTGCTTGGATTGGAAGTATCACAAGGTGATGGGGAACTTTTTGTCTCTCAGGGAAAGTATGCCAACGAGATACTTCAGAGGTTCTACATGGACAGGTGCAAACCCATGGAGATTCCTTTAGCGACCAACTAGAGGAAAGAGGATGCCACTTGATCCAGGTGGATGTTGGTGGCCACCCACCTATCCCACTTGGACCCCCACAATTGTCTCCTTTATTTTTTTAGTTTCCTTAATTGCAACACAAATTACTATTTTTGTCATTTTTTCGGGTTCTGAACTTCTGGAGTCGTTTTGAGGCCCTAAACGACGTTTTCTAGGAAAATTGGGAGCAGCCTGGGTTGTGGATTGATGTTGCTCACTTAAAATTTGTAATCCTTGGGTAGATCTTGCTAACAAGGTATTGTGCGCGTCAAACAGATATTGTATGCCAAAGTTACGACCCCGGGAAGTTGATGTACCAATTTACCCAAACTATGGGCCCCGTTTGGGTAAATTTGTACATCAACTTCCCGAAGTCATAACTTTGGCATATGATCTCTGTTTGACGTGCACAATACCTTGTTAGCAATATCTATCCAAGTAATTTTGAGTGAGAAACATTACTCTATAACCCACGTTGCTCCTGGTTTTCCCAAAAAACGTCGTTTAGGGCCTCAAAACGGCTCCAGAAGTTCAGGACCTGAAAAAAACTGCCAAAAATAGTAAATTGTGCTATAATTAAGGAAACTAAAAAACTGAAGGAGACAATTATGGGGGTCCAAGTGGGATAGGTGGGTGGCCACCAACATCCACCTGGATCACCACTTTAGGTGAGGAAGTGGATGCGATTGTTTACAGGTAGTTGGTGGGTTCACTCACGTATCCTGTGAACACACAACTAGACATGTGTTATGCAATCAACCAACTTAGTCAAGCCATGGTTAGGCCAACCAAACTATTTTGGAGGGAAGCTAAACATGTTCTATGGTACCTCAGAGGCACTGCCCAGTAGGGATTTTAGTACAGATGGACAAATGGAGTGAAGTTGTGTCACTTCACCGATGCATATTGGGCAATAAGCCCATTAGACCGAAAGAGTACATTAGATGGAATTTTCAGTGTTGGGTCTACAGCGGTTTCTTGGTACAGCAAGAAGAATATATTAGTGGCACTCTGCTCAACATAAGGAGAATACATGGTTGTAATTCAAGCACCATGTGAGGTGTTCTAGATGAGAAAGATACTTGTTAGCTTGTTTGGTCAGATGATGGATCCTATTGTGATTTATTGCGATAAGCAGTGTTGTATCAAACTCTCTAAGAATCTTGTTTTTAATGATCGATCTAAGCATACTGACATTTGGTATCACCATCTACAGGATTGTGTAGAGGCAGATTATGTTTTTGCAGTATATTCCAACATAGAAACAAGATGCAGATTTTTGGATAAAGGCTTTGTCAAGAGGAAAATTCGAGTTCCATAGGTGCAGGATAGGGGTGGTTTATAATCCCTTTCTTGCTGAGAGGGAGTGTTAAAAATGCAACAATAAAATCTAGTTTTGGTTTATCCTAAGTCAAGCTCAATAATAATTTGAATTTATATTTTAGGAGAATACTTAGAGGTAGTTAACTGAGGTGGCATGGCTCTTTTCACTCAGTTAACTTAGTAAATTCAAGTTAGGGAAGCTTGAGTTCAGTTCTACATGATTGATTGCTAATTTGTAGCAATATATTTAAGTTAGTTTAAGTTATTGTCACCTTAACTAGCTCTAACTGTCAAAAGAACTAGTGGAGGTCAAGTTGTGGAAGTATAACTTCAACCAAACTCAGTAATCAACCAATTAACAAACTAATCAACCCAAAATAATGGTTGCGTGCAGAGAATTCGATATACCCATTTGAGATGGAGATTCAAAGGAAGTGTACTATCAGTTTTAGCATATTCCCATGTGTATAGGTGGTGCATGCAGTCAGAGATTTGCCTAAGACTATTGCACAATTCCTTGGTGTGAAATTCCTATAAAATAGGGGAAATTTCCCAAGGGAATGGCGCAAGTAAATAGGAGCTTGGGAAGGCTTGAAATTGACTAACTATTGGCTATGCTTATTCATTCACGCAGAGGGATAGATTGTACACTTACAAGGTGTGTGCAGACTTGATCAAGCATTGTATTTCTTCTCTATTCTCTTATTAATGAAATATAGATAGTAAGGGGTTTTGAGCAGTTGCTTTCCCCTAGATAAATCTTTGTGCATGTGTGATGTTTCCTTTTGCATGTTTATGATTCTTGTTTTATATTGTGAATTAACTTCCACGGATCAGTAGAGTAACTTCAAGTCTTGTGATTTAGCAAATTTCATGAGCAGTATTGAATCTACACATTAATTTCTACATCCCTCAACTGAAGATGTAGGTTTTTCTACCACTTCTTCTATAGACGAAATTGGTTCTTCTCTAGGTAGGTATAATTTATGACCCTTGTACCTCAGGAATTATTATTCTAACTACAAAATATGGAATGTGTAATATGGATGGTGATGTGGCTCTTACTACACCACGTGGTCTAGTGGGGGTGTTTGGTGATGATGGAATTGAACTATGCCCTCTAGCAAATCTATGCCTAGAATCTATTTCCCTATACATGCGTTTGAAAATGATTTGTTTTCATATAAATTTTAATTATGCATCTAAAAATGAATGCAACTAAGATGAGATGCAAATACAACAACTCTAGTTAAGAAGAACCCCACAATCGTGATGCATCAGTTCTTACCTCTCGTCTTACTACTCCTCCTATTCAGAGTTGTGTGAAAAAAATACATTCTAAATTGAAAGTAAATGCCTATGTATACTTCCCTGGTAACGACACCAAAAATGTTGGGTCATTTAATTGAGTTAAATTACTTAGCATTAAATTATCAATCCAAGTTCGTACACTTGCGAAGCACACTTGCACAATATATGCTAGGAAATTAACTTTCAATTTTAAAAGTGAATCTAATCTATTGAAAGAAATTGCAAGAGTGAAATAAAGTCTTATTCATGAAATGATATCTAAAATGAGCACACGCACTTTCTTATGAAAATATGAAAGAAAAACACAAATTATTCTAGAAAGGTAATAAGGTTTAATCTTAAAAAAACAATAAACTCTAAGCTAAGGAAATTTTAATTTGAATGAAATGAAAGTGAAATTTCTATCTATGGAGAATAAATCTGATTCTATTCTACGAACCCAATTATACACTATGAAAGACAACTAAATTCTTATACTACAAAAGCAATCAAACTTTACTCTGTGAAAAACTTCCAATTTCTATTTCTATGAGAGCATTAAAAGTTCATATTTTATGAAAGCATTTAAACTATATTATTAAGTCTATTATGTCAAAACTTCTTAAATTCTATTTGAGAGATAGATTTATTCTATGAAAGCAACAAAATCTATTTTATAAGAACTCAATTGGAAACTTTGTTCTAAGAAAGCATTTAAACTCTATTTCTCAAGAAGAAATTGAATTCTATACTAAGGAAAATAAAGGCAACTTATTCTACAAAAATGAGTAAATGTTATTATAAAATATTGAATTGAAATACCTTCTACCAAAGTAAACTTGTGTTTGGTGTGCATGTTCAAAGTTCAAAGTTCATTCATTTTGCACAATATTTATAAATCTAAGACTGAGCTAAATGCAGACATAAAAGACTAATAACAAGAAACAATTGATAAATGTTTTTGTTGTATTCATAGGTTTATTCAAGTTCTTGTATCTATAAAAGAACAAGAATTGAATAAGTAAAAGACAATGCGTAATGAAATAGGGGAAATAGAGCATTCAAACTAAATAATTGGAGGAAACCTTGCGAAAAATAAGCATAAATAAAAATAATATATCTTGTGAAATGTAACACAAGGAAAAATATGATACACTCATACTCAATAGGGGGCCTCTTGAGGCACGCAAGAGATGAAAAAACTCAAATAATCTATTGATCAAAGACCAACTCCTTTTGTGTAGGTGCAACCATAAAAGAGGATTATATTAACTAAGCAATGGGTGAACTTCAATAATATTCAAAACTAATAACATTTGAGCATAATGAAGTTATCCATCATATGGTTTTCTTCTCAATGAATCATTTTATAGTGCTTTTAAAATAACTACCATGAGAAATTGGTTGCTAAAAACTAAATCTATGAATTGACATTTCAGACTTTGGTTTCCATTAAAATTCTAATTCACATGATTCATTATCAAGGAAACAAATCATGTGAAGAACACGTCATCGTCCTTCAAATCCTTCATGATCTCACTCACTTGATATGGACCAAGCTTGCTTGATATTCTGTTATGATTCCTGGTGTATTTCAAATGCATTATGTCACTATTTGACCTAAAGTTTGACTTTCATATTGTGGTCAACTAGGATTCCTTTTGCTTGTGCCCAATATGTGGAAATATATGTGGGCACCAATTAGCATTTTCCCATGTGCTTTAGTTGATATGTATTCCATGGGATATATTAAAACCTTAGATTCAACTGCAGAATGACAGTAAGGTTGCAAAATGTGTAAAATTATGTAACTCATGCAAATTAAGCCAAGTTTACAAAGTGTTACACAACATTTTGTCAATTACCCTATACTCCCTGTCCCTTGATCCTGGAGGACCTCTACAGTGAACCCCACATGTTTTCCCTTCATGAAGAAACTCCCATTATGTCCCTCTTCATGAGCAGAATAATTCCCTTTTACACCATTTCCCCAAAATTTTATGTTTTTCCCAGTTTACAAGATTGGCGCTAATGGCCCTTGTCCTCCTCGCGTCGATATGCAAGGATTAACATTATCCCTAGTTCCAACCAGAGCAACTGAGATTTGTTCCAGTCGTGTTGGTATTCTTATGGAAATTTTTTAAATAAAGAGTCGAAGCTTCCAGCTCTAGAAGCTTCATAACAGAAGTATGGTAAATGGTTTGGACGGATGGGGTCGAGGATGTTAATTTGGGCTCCTTTCCCCTATAAGGATGGAACTACCTCAAGAGATAAGACCTTATCCCATGAAAATAGGATCCATCTCCCATCCATTCATCCTATATAAACCTCTCGTTTTCCCAAGCACAAGCTAGTGTTAATGTTAGTGTGCTAGTGCTAATTAAGTTTGGAGTAAACAAAAAGCTATTCATAGTTGTTGCTCTCTAGTTGTGTGAGGGATAAGTGTGAATTTGGTTTAGTGTGAAGCCTAAATGGAAGAGCCTTAAAAATATTTTTTTTAGGCCACCTACAATGCTAGCAGAAGTGTGTGGGAACCTGGTTTTGTTGGAGGAGAACAGCAACATCAAGACAATGGTCGTAATCTCTTATTGATTCAATATATATGCAACTATTGATTGATTTCCTACATGATTTTTCATCTTATATGTTCATGGCTTAATGTTTCTTGACTTGTTAAGTAGGTTGAATTACAATTTGTCTATTATCACAGTTGTTGTTTGTTGTTCTTTACTTGTTTCAGGTGTCTGAAGAAGGAAGCAAGAGATAGTTGGAGCGAGCAAGCAAGGACATCATCAAATGGGATAAGCATAATAAGATGTAGGCCCTCTTAATGGGTTCTAACCTAACGAAATCTTCCATGGAATGTATCAATTGTGGCTAGACCCATTATTGGGCTATAGGAATTGTTTGTGTCTGCACTCATAATTTTAATTCACCACAAATTGGCGACCATATGAAAGGAGAGCATTTTCTTCACCTTTGTCCTCTTATGGATAAAGCTTCCAAAGTTTTGGAAAACCTTGTCACTCCTCAACCTCAACTTCCTGTTGGTTATCAGAGGCTTTCTTCTGACCCTCTCCTAGTTGGTCAAGAGATTGACTTAGGCTCATCTCTTGCCTGTCTTTCTCTTCTTGAGCAAAACTCTCTTATGTATGTTCCCAACCCACCATTGTTTAGAAAGAGTGTTGACTTCGTTTCTCCACTAGTTTCTCACTCTGTTCCAGGAGAGAGTGATTATCATACTACTCATGTTCTTCTCTTCTCCTCAGATTCTCATGAATAGAAGCGTGACCCTCCCATCCTGAATTTTCAGGAGATTCCTTCTCCTATTCCTGTATAGCATGGGGGCAATCATATGATACCCCCACCAAGCAGTTTTGTCATCTCTTTCAATTGGGGTCCATTGACTGCTTTCCGCCTCCCATCTTATGTGCCTTTCCAGATCACAGTACAAGCCTACAATATGGTAGTACATGGCACTATATTAGATGAAGGTGTGTGTGTTAGCATCATGTCTTCTACTACTTGACAAGCTTTTGGCTCCCCACAGCTTGTGCCTGTCATTCAGAATCTGTTGGCTTTCAACAGATGAACTAGTCAACCCTTGGGGGTCCTTCCAAAGTTCCCTATTACTTTGGGAGGAAATACCATCTATATAGACATTATGGTAGTCCAAGGTCCCTTAGATTTCAATCTTCTCCTTGGACGCGACTATGTTTATGTCATGGGAGCTCTTGTTTCTTCACTTTCCCGTGTGGTTTGTTTTCCGCACGAAGGGAAAATTGTGACCATTGATCAACTGGCATTCATTGGTCACCAAGCACCTCCTATACAACCATTGTCCCCTATTAGCTCTTGTTTTCAAGCAGTACCTTCCCTACCACAAGTCAATTATGTGGCTACCCACTTTGTCTCCACGTCTGCTGATATTCACACAGATGGTATTGTACATTATGTACTGGGGGCATTGGAACCCAATCTATCTTTGGTACCAAATGACATGTATTCCTCCCAGAGCGTGGTTCTTATATCTAGTGAAGACATCTTAGGAGCCATGTTCTCCTATGGTTCATGAACAGATGGGTGTGAGGATAGTTCATGGTCTTGTGTCAACCTCGTTTAAAAATGAAACAAGGAGTCATGAGGATAGTTCTTGGTCTTGTGTCCACCTCGCTAAAAAATGAAACAAAGGGTGTGAGCATGGTTCTTTATCTTGTGTCAAGCTTGTTAAAAAATGAAACAAGGGTCGTAAGGATAGTTCTTTTACTGTGTCAACTTCGTTAAAAAATGAAACAACTCCCTTTTCCAAATCAAGTCTTTGATTAACATCTCGTAAAAACCTAGTCGAGTCTTTCCAAGATCTCGAAAGTGAACCTTCATTCCATCCACCTAGTTCACTAAAATGAAGATTGGGGGGAATGTACCATTAAGTCATTATGCTAGGGGCATGAAAACTTATACCAAGCATAGTTTTTCATTTCAAGCTTGTGTAAACATGAAATCGAATCCAAGCAGAGTTATCCATGGTTCAAGCCTGTGTAAAAATGAACCCATGTTTGATTTACATATCGTGATTGTCATTTTAATTAGCTGATTTATACTATATGAGGATTGGTTGTTTTATTCCATCGTCACCATCTCTTTGGCTGATCATATTCTTTCACTTGGTTGATTTTTCTTTTCTGAGGGACCAATGAGTGATTTTATTAGCCAGCCTCTTGACCATTACACGTTTTGAGCAGTTCCACCATTGCCAGAACCAATTTCTACCCTTTATACCACTCACTCCTTGAGGACGAGTCACCTTTAAGCTCTTTTCTCGACTCATAAAACACATATGAAAAGATTGTCGAGTATTTTTCCCTTTTGACTTGTAAAAGAGAATAAAATGGGGGTCCACTTTCAAGCTCTTTTCTGACCCTTTAAAAATGAAAAGATAGCGAAGCCCTTGTCATTTCGAACTCATTAACGGATGTAAAACCTCATGTGCCCAATATAAGTTTACCCCTTTTTCGGGCTGGGATGCACTAGTTACGAAAAATCTACTCCTTGACTGAAATGGTCAAGTGGTTCTCTCAAGTATCGTTTTCTACCTTTTCAAGCTCGAGAGACACAAATGTACGAAAAGAGACCATGTGGAGTTTTCTTTTACGCGTCTTTTTCAAACTCTCTAAACATGAAAAATATGTCGAGTTACACCTTTGTCGGACTCGTTCAAATATTAAACGACATCGGATTCATTGTCATGATGAACATGAGCTTTGCCTTCCTAGGGCTCATTAAACTTACTAGGTCGGATTTGTCTGAAGGATGAACTTACAATGAAAGCATATGATATCCCCTTCAAGCTTGTGATTAAAAAATAATTGGGGTACCTACCAGAAATGGTGGGGGAAAATTTGGAAATCTAATCAGTTGTGTTGGCAGCTCACTCTTGAACATGACACTTTTTGCTTCGTGTCGGGTTGGGATATCCTCCTTTGTATAGTTGACCTCCTTGGGTTGGGCTGTTCATTTTTTCCTTCCATTTGATATTTGCAACGTCATCATGACCACTAATCCTATGGATCAAAAAGCTACCAAAATTCCAGTCATGTTGCCAATATATTCAATAGTTGTCCTTCTGCAATTACATTTACCTCTGATTCTTTGTATCATCCAAAACCATTTTGCATCCTTTTGTCTCGTGTCCATGGTGTGGGATAAATTATGGCACTCCTTCAACACGGTCGCTTCCTGTCAACTTCAAATCATTACCCTAGAAATTGACCAAGAGACTCCCTTCCAATACCTTAGAGCTTGCATGCCCTAATGGCAAGTTCTTCGAACTCGATGACAAGTTCACATCATTGGTTTTCCATCGAGTAATTTCACAAGTGTTCAC